>MCJB01000001.1:153072-373080 GCA_002018475.1 Nicotiana obtusifolia
ATTATAATCCCCCCCCCCCCGCCATACGATGAATCTTGTTGGGATGCTATGAAATATGGTTATTGAAGTATAGTATCGTCGTGGATCAGGAAAATAACTTCAGGTGTTCCCCGATGAGACGTGAGCACGAGTGATATTGTATTACATAAGAAGTTTCAAGTTATAAGTGGTAGATTACAGATCAACATTAAGGTGAATCAACAATAGATTGACAAAAGTTCCAAAGTATTAGAGTAGATTAGGATGTCATTCTTTAGATGAATAGTAATAAGGAAGCATTAAAGGACTTAGATTTATAAATATAGGATAAGGAGTGATATAGTAACCTGGAGTTAGTTAGCAAAACGCGGTAATAATAAGTCAAAGTAAGTCTTATGGTATAGTATGACCTACCAAGATGTTGTAAAGCCATAAGGATAGATAACTGAGGATATGAAACAAAATATAGCAATAGTCGTAAGTTCAACAAAGTACCAAGCGAAGGACTTCAGTACACCTATAGATGCCAGAGGGACAACTTATCATAGTTCTTATATGTTCACAAAGTGAGGCCTAGAGATTGGATAAAAGATGGAGGAAAAAAGAGAGAAGAGCATGGACAGAGTTGTACATGCTGAACAATAGAAGGTAGCAACAGTTAAGAGATTGGAAGAATTCTGACCACATGTTGTGGTGTAAGAGAGAGGCCTAAAGGGGGAATGCCCTAGCCTTTGGATTTAATCATAGACAATTGCCTAGATGGCAAGGACAATACTAGAGTATTCGTAAGGGCTATAGGTAATAAGAATGATAAGCGCATCAGCCAACATTCAAGGACAAATGTTCCAAAGGGGGAATGATGTTACACCCTGTGCTTTCGTACGCAAGAGTATGTCGTAAGTCAATTGATGTAAGCTCATAAATGGGATCATATTTGAAAATACATTAAGTAAGTTAATCATGTTATCTTGGAGGTTACAAGTATTTAAGATTAAGAACAACAATAACCAAGAGGGTTGGAGGGTTTAGAAACTAAACGAATTGTGGAAAATAAGTTTTGTCAAAAGTCGACAAGTTGGAATGTTGTAACATATACTTTAGGGGTGAGACTATGGTGCTAAAAATGATAAAGAGGTTATATTATGAGTTATTTTAGTCTTATTTTAGTGTTATGTTATGTTTTGAACTCAAGCGACTTTTCAAACAAAAGTTGGCTAAGGTCATCACAAGTTACATTCATAAATGTGAAAATTAGGTCAAATGTATCTGAGTTTTTCTCCCGATATACTAGGAAATACGGGATGATCCACCTACGAAATTGAAGATCTACCAGTTTAGTTTTTAGCACATTTAACATTTCGTCGATACAATATTAGATAGAGAGGTATTCATATTTTTGCGGGACTGTGCAGACTAGTAGGTGACATGTAGGTGCATCACCTAATTGCCAAAAGGAGAGGCCTCAATTAAAAGCTCCTGAAGTGACTTGAGAAAGGCGGCCAAGAGGGGACTTTTAAGGGCTTATTAACTCATTTCTTTCACTCATTATGTCAGACGAAGAACATCATATTGAACCCCTGCAACTTCTCCCCAAAAATCCCACTCAAACCCTAGATGATTTCGGGTGATACGATGTGATCCTAGTGCCGAAAAACCCGGACAACTTGCTATTTTCTCTTTCTCCTTCTTGTACCTGCATTTGGGGACTGATTTTGGATGAATAAGGACTAGCCGTCGTGGGTTCTACTCCGTCCAAGGTAAGTTTATGCTTCTCCTTCCCTTATCTATGCTTATAGGAGTTGTAACTTAATCGTAAAGACTAAACCTAACGAGTTTTGAAAGAGTGGTATGTTGTTCGTTGTTGCATCACTGCTGGCTGGTTGTGAACTCATATTTAAGTTGAATTCATGGTTGCTTTATAGGGTAAGAGGCTTAATTATGTACTACTGGTTGTGTTTCCTGATTTGAAAGAAAAGACAAGTCGGAAACGCGTTTTAGTAAGATGATAAATCAGTTTTGAGTTGCTGAACTTGTGGGACTATTATTGGGTCATCTCAAAGTAGTATTGTGGCTGAAAATTAGTAGGGATTATTGAAAATTTGGTTGTTAATGTTGTTGATAAATTTGGGAAGGAAGAAGGACCTTAAAACTATAGTGGTTTAATCACAAACCGAGCTTGTCGCTTGTTGTACTATTATTTGAATTGTTGGAATTGTTCTTACACTGTGGAGGTGCTGAATGGATATGATTAGTTGTTGATACTAATGATGTTGTTTCTTTGTATTTCGAGAAGTGAGGAAATATAGGGGAAGTGCTGCCCAATTCTCCGTAGGAGAGTTAATAGCTTAGAATGTGTTTTGAGTTCTTCCACGGTATTAACCATAGTTCATACCTTGATGTAGGTTGAAGTAGTACGGGCAGTGTATATTGAGTCATTATCAACAAAAGTATGGTAAGGCTAAACCTGTCCTTCATTTTGGCATGATCCCGTAACTACATGTGTTGATAATGAGGCATAAAGAGAAGTTCGTATTCCTGAAATTATGTACATTATCCTAGTCTCATATGTTATCCTATTCTCCCTTATCGGGACTTTATATTTAGTTAATTATTGTCTTCTTCCAGTCAAGAGAGCAGAGGGGGTGTGTGTGTATATATACACACACACAATATTATATTATTTTCACTACCATCGAGCTATAATCGGTGGGCAGGCCCCTATTGGGGAACCTTTGATCAGATGGTAAGTTATATACCGAGCCTACTATGGCCGAGCTCCTATGAGCCAGCCCAGAATGGCCGAGATGCATGCCCTAGTATGGCCGAGCGCCTATGAGCGAGCCTATTACGGTAGAGAAGTTACACATACCGAGCTTTATAGGGCCGGGCAACTATTTTACTTACTATATTTAGAGGGTTGAGTCAGTATCAGCAGGTAAGCATATCTTCACATTATCTTTGACTCCCATTAACATTTAGTTATTATATTATAAGCTTAGTTTCAACTTTTACTTATTCTATTACCTTACATACTCGGTACACTATTTCGTACTGACGTTCCTTCTGTTGGGGATGCTGTATTTCATGCCTGTAGGTCCTGATAGACAGCTGGATAAAGTTTCCTAGTAGACTGAGCCAAATATCAGCTTGGTTGATAAGCTCCACTTCCCCGGAGTTACCACGTCTATAACTTGGAGTCCATTTTACATATACAGGTTTGATGGGTAGGTCGAGGCCATGTCCCAACCATGATACATTTCAGTTATCCTAGAGGCTTGTAGACGAATCTTGTGAACTTTGTCTATTAGTATTCTCGTCTTGTCAGCCTTGTGTACATGTTTAGTTTTGTATTACTGGTTGTAGACGTTCATTGCAGCCTTGACAGCCTGCACAATTATGTATATGAGCTTTTGGGTAAATTTACCCCGCATATGAGATACGTTATTTTAAATGATTTAAAATATGGCCCTGTCGGCCTTGATTGGTATTGTCAGCTCGTAGGAAGGCCTCATCGGCTTATGTTGAGGGTTACTGCTCCAGAGTTAACAATTATAGAGTGGTATACTCGGCACGAGTATGGCACCGGGTGCCGGTCATGCCTCCTCACATTTGGGGTGTGACAAGATATAACCACACAATGTATCCCATCACTCATATGCCCATAACAATATCTCTAACCACAATAATTTCCCATTACCAAACCAGGTATTGGTAACAAACCTCATATAAAATAAAACCCTTGTTCCAAATCTTTGTACTCTGCCGATGATGAAAGAAGAATTTATAAACTCATAACCACTCACCTAATCAGTAAGTCATGGAGTTCTCTAGTCCGACAAGGGCCATTGACAAATTCTGAGCGGAAATATTGTATTTTTCTTCCAACCATTCCTTAACCCAATACGATAATTCAAATCCCAAGTCAAAAAATCTCGTCTCAGCCTATACAAATAGCCCAACCAACAAGTCACACCAACAGTCACATGGAACCTCTCACAACGCGGTCCATACACCAAACAAGCAATAACTCGAATATATCCAAAAAATGAAAGAAAGCAAGGTACGAGAACTATGCAACAAGTACAACTAATATAACAACAAAGGCATAATTTTGTGAACTCATCCCACAAAGGGAAAACAAAACAAACGAGATAAACACAAAGGAAGGGTATCCCACGTAAATACGTTACGGCGCGTAACTAGATCCCAAACATGCCAATCAACGTAGGGATACCCATTTAGCCATAATACTCATGCTCACTGCGCACATGCGCATCAACATCACACACAATATAGTGCACAAGTTCAACTGCAGAGAGGTGAATAGGCATAATATGATACGAAAAAAGGCAAGCATACTTACGGTTCAGTAAGTAAATGAACATCGCGAGGGCCATCTCACCCATATTGCAATAAGGACTAAACGGGATCACAACATGCATGAAAATAATCAAGTAACCTCAAAACCTGTCATAGCATAAGGACAAACACATAAGCGAACCCGATTTGATATAGAATACTCATTCTCATTAGGATTATAAATAGCTCCCAAACCAATTTCGATCGTCCCCAAACAGGTGAATAACCTCACAAAAGCCCATAGCAAGCTATCGATATCACATACCATTAACTTTCCAATTTTTTAACATATATTTATAGTTGACAATCAAGGAATAATTTGCTCACGAGAACATCAAGTCTCTAAACCTCATGAACACCGAAATCTCCATATCCGATCCCAACTCCACTATTCAAATTACTTATACATCACTCATATACCATCATCTTACATAAAATACCCAAATACATCTTCTGCGCTATGTAGCAAAACCTGAACCTCAACAGTTCAAAACCAGGTGATCATCGTAACACTAGTCAAGCATCCGCAAGTCAAAACACAAGGTGCCTTCTAAAATGCACACCCTTCCCAAGTGATACCAAATAGTGTAAGTATTTTCTTGAACACCTGAAATCGTCTATGCCATCCAAAACTCATGAATTTCCCCTCAAAACCAAACCACAGCTTGGTGCTCGCAAAAATTGCAATCCCTCACAGTGCACCGCAACTATCATGCTAACTCATGAAAATACAAAAATCTCATTATCAACTTTGAATCACAAGCATGATGATCACCTCATCACCCAAGGACCTTCTATTTAGCTCAATCCGGGAGGACATCGCTGCACGCAACACACAGTTTATACCAGTAGAAGACATAACCCCCGCATCGTGGCCATAACCACCATAAATTCTTTGATACCCGTTAACAGATAATCAAGTCTTCAGAACTGATTTTCCCTTAACTCAATCCAATCATGCAGACTGTCAAAACCAAAAGTAACTCAATCTGAAATGCTCGCTCTGAAAGGACTTACTGCGAATCCGAAGCCATTTCTTGCATCTCTCTAACAATGCCGTGACTAGTTCGTATTGATATAGATGTACTGAGATTCCAGACACCATCCACTACCGATTCCAAATCCTAGCCATCGACAGAGCCGAAAATCCTTAAATACCACAAGTGAATCTTTAAACCATCAGGTCCTTCGGGCCAACACTTCACCTTGCTCTAATCTCCCATACACGCCCAATATGCACTGAATAACCGTCATGACCCAACATCTCGCCATAGGAGTCGTGATGGCGGCTAGTCTCTAAGACTAGGTAAGCCGATTACTTTCAATAATTTAAGCCAATTTATCAATGATATTTTAAAACAAAGTTTGATATAAAAACAATATAAATGTGAACAAGCCAATACGACAATAATCATAACAACCTCTCAAGACTAGGTAATACAAAGTCACGAACTCTAACTGAATACATAGAAAGATCTCAAAAATCGAAATACAATATTGTTCGAATAACAAGTTGACAATACAATAAAAAGGAAAGCATTCCAGGTGACTGCGACGACCAAGCAACTCTACCTTGAATCCTCGTAGCCAATAAGCTAACTCTGCCGGAGTCTGATATCTCCAATATCTAGATCTGCAAAAAAATGTGTAGAAGGGTGGAGTGATTACACCATGGTCGGTACCCAGTAAGTAACAAGACTAACCTTGGTGGAGTAGTGATGAAGTACAAGTCAAGACACCTACTAGTGAAAGCAGGAAAGCTAATGACCTGTGCAGTATAGAATCAACATGTAATATAAATAGTAAAGTAATAAGAACACTGTTAAAGAACCATTGAAACCGAATAAGGAAAACAAATAACAACCAATTAATCAAGACGCTCTAATACAAGTCTCAAAAAAGAATTTACTCTGAGATACCTTATCTCGTAATCACAAGTCACGAGTCCTAAATCATGAATCATACGCTCACAAGATCTCGTGCACATATTTTTAATCACCACCGCACGGACAACTGACGTACTAATTGTCATGCCCCGACCTCGGGGAGTGCGTCTATCACTCAACATAGTTACCGTAGTCGAGCAAGCCTGCATAGTGCTATCTACCCAACTCGACCACAAATAAAGAGAAGACTACATTTCATTAAATAGTCAGTAAGAACCATGTGAACAACAGCAGTTCATTTCCATTAGTTATGCCATTAACGAGTCTTCAAAACAATACGTTGAACAATCATAGTTAAAGTGAGATAGATGATACAATTACAACATTTATAGTTCTAACTTTCCCAAAACTGAAACAACCCACACTATGTCTACGAAGCCTCTAACAAGATCAAAATAGTACTATGGCAGTGCCGACAACAAGGCCCCGACTGTACCTCAAAATGCTATGTACAACGGACAGAAGATACAGGACCCCAAAATGAAGTGGGGCTCACTAAATCAGCTAAAGCGAGGGTGCGCTACTATCACTGATCAATGCCACATGCTATGGAACAACCTGCATCTATTAAAGATGCAGCGCCCCTGGCAAAAGGAACGTTAGTACATTTGGAATTGTACTAGTATGTATAACTAACATCCTCTCAATAGAGCGAGCAACAGTTAGTGGAGAATAAAACATGATTTCAATAAGAGACTCAAACAGTACCAAAGTGTCACATTAGGGGAAACGTAAATTTCAAGTAGGTTTCGGTAATTTGAGTTGGGAGATCTTTAGCACCGATACACCACTGTGTATTAGCATAGAGTCCGATCACACTCCGACCGGCTAAGCTGTCTCACCCCGAGACATACACTCAGCATACTGCCATGTGCGTGGCATGGAGTCCGATCTCAGCCCGATAGACTAAGTCGTCTCACCCCGAGACATACACTCGCAATACCACCATGTGCGCGGCATTGAGTTCGATCTCAGCCTGATCGGCTAAGCCGTCTCACCACAATGGCGTGTGGGTCGATATTACATTACATCTAGCTAGCAATAATTTCATCCCATTTAAGGGGAAAATATCTCAACACACCAATCTCATTCCATATAAGGGGAAACAGTGTCATCACATTAACACGGGGATTTACCCCTCAATCACTCCTACACCGGCACGTGAAGTTTCGGAGTTAGGTTGTTCCGACCTACCCTTCCTCGATGGCTCATCGATACTCCCAAATCATTCGTAATTAAAAGTATTTACCACTCAATTCATATTCTTTTACATGCCATTCATCTTATTGGCACCATTGGCCATATGCAATATCATTCTTGGCACCTTGGTCGTGCTTCATAACTCATGCTCACTGTTCCACTTTCAATCAACATCACATATAATTAACAACAAGGCCTTTTAAATTATGTCTTTAAACACGTACTTGAGCAATTTAGGGTCTTAGGCACATGTGACTTCTTAAACAACTGACATGGTAGCTTTCATAAAACAAGATCGCGCTTTTAAATCATAACATAATAACACACATCCCATACTTAAACCACATTCTCAACCTTTAACTCAAAATGACAAGAATTTTTAGAATACATATTTAATGTATTAATTATTTTGACATAAGGCTTACTTGACAAAGATTTCAATTTATACAGAACATCACAGGACTTACAAGGACATTGCAGGATTCAATTGTAAGAGAAGAGTTTAGTCAACGTACCTCACTTGCGCTTTCTTAAACTCTAAAATGTTATGGAAATCTTAGCAACTTCGATCTACTTTAGAAATATAACAAATTGAACAAAAAATTAGGAAGATGATCGTGGTTCCAGCTCATTTGAGCATTTTATCAAACACTAGTTGTGCATTAAGGTTCCAAGGTCCTCTTATTGTGGATTCTATCATCCCACCACCCATTATCTACCATTTTTAGCTCAAAAATCTGCCTACATCCCTTGATAACACATGCATGAAAAATGAACAACTTCCACACCCAAGAATTTTGTTACTAATTACCTATTTTTAGTTAAAATTTGAAACTGAGAGTTAGGGTATAGAATCTTACCTCTAGGATGAAGACAAAGTGTGTTATCCTTGTCAATCTTCAAGGATTTGAGTAGGAACTGAGTATCAATTGGTTGAGGAACTCTCTCTCTCTCTCTATAGCACTTTCTCACTCTCAAAATGTCAAGTTCTTACTTAAGCAATGGTCCATAGAGTCTATATAATGAAATGGGTTCAGGTTATAAAAACAAAAAAAAATGAAGTTCCAAAACAGAATATGCTGTCGCATACGCGAATCTCTGTTGGGGTAGTAGGTCTAGGTCAATTTTTCATGGCTTAAATTTTCTGGATATCAACCTCAATTCCTTCTATAGAGACAAGTCAGCTATCCTTATTGGAGAAGCACTTAGCTCCCTGCAATTGATCAAACAAGTCAGCTATCCTTGGTAGTGGGTACTTAGTTTTGATTGTAACCTTGTTGAGCTGCCGATAGTCAATGCACATTCTTAGCGACCCATCGTTCTTTCTTACGAATAGAACTGGTGCGTCCCAAGGCGACACATGCGGCCGGACGAAACCCTTCTCTAACAAATCTTTCAATTGTTCTTTTATCTTTTTCAATTCTGTTGGTGCTATTCTGTAGGGTGGAATAGATATAGGTTGCGTGCCTGGCATCACGTCAATTCCAAAATCAATCACCCTGTCTGGCAGGATCCCAGGGAGCGCATCTGGAAAGACCTCCGAAAATTCATTCACGATAGACACAGACTCAAGCATAGGTGCCTCTGCGTCATTGTCCGTAACCTGGACCAAATTGTAGATACACCCCTTGTTAATCATCTTTGTGGCCTTAAGGTAAGAAATAAACCTACCCGTCGGCACCACATTATCCCCCCTCATTTCAATCACTGCCTCAGTTGGAAATTCAAACCCAACGGTTCTAGTACGACAGCCATGCTTAGCGAAACATGAATAAAGCCAATCCATCCCCAATTCAATGAGATCGGCCCTGGTGTCTCGACCACACACCGTGACAACACAATCCCTATATATCTGCGCGGCAATAATTGACTCACCAACCGGAGTAGATACAGAGAACGACTCAGGTTGTCGTTCCGGTTCTATCCCAAATTCAATAACAACATATGGAGTAAATAGGACAAGGTGAAATCGAGATCAATAAAAGCATATACATCATGAGCTTGGAGAGTCAATATACCGGTGACAACATCTGGAGAAGCCTATGAACTCTGGCGACCCCTTATAGAATAGAAACGGGTGGGTCCTCCCGAACTCTGTACACCACCCCTAGCTGCACCACGCCCTGCTGGTGCTGGGGCACCTCGAGCTGGAGAAGGTGCTATAGATGTAGTAGCCGCAGAACTGGCTGGCTGTGCTGTACCTATTCTCATGCTCTGGTGAGACGAATGACAATCCCTTTAAATGTGACCCCTCATACCACACCCGTAGCATATAGGCTGCTCTACGTAGCAGGTCACAAAGTGCATTTTCCCGCACCTAGGGCATGGGGCCTCTGCTGCTGTTGAACCCTTCCACCAGACCAACCCTGCTGGTAGGATCCCCTGTTGCCCTGGCTGGGCCTAAAACCGTTCCCCTGCTGCTGATTGGGCCCCGATGGCGGTATATTGACTGAGGACTGAGCAAAAGACTAGGACGGTCTTGACGACCCTCCCTTGAAAGCTGTCCTACCACCACCACCACCCGAAGTACCACTGATGTTGCCCGCTAACCGGCCCTATTGCTACTTTCTTGCTCCATTCTATTTTTTAGTTTGCGGGTCTCTGTGGCTTGAGAAAATGCCACCTTCTTACCGTAGTTCATATCCGAATTCAAGGAAGCTGTAGCGGCCTCATTAGTAACCAAGGGGCTAAGGCCTTGTACCAACAGGCGCACTCTAGCCTCCATAGTAGGCAATGTAGATGGCACATTTGGACAGGCGCGCGAATCTCATATGATACTCCTACACACTCATGCTACCTTGTTTCAAGTTCTCAAACTCGGTGGCACGGGAGGGCTTCCATCCTCACGGGAGGGCTTCCATCCTCACGGGAGTCATCCCGCATTTCAAACCAAGAATAGGCCACCCCTTTCAGGTAGTAGGAGGGCCAACTATGCTCCCTCTGTCTCAGTAACACGCATATCACGGAGGGTCTTGTGCATCTCGTCAATAAAATCTTGGGGGTCCTCCTCAGGGTCAGTACCTATGAAAACTGGAGGGTCTAACTGGAGAAATCTGTTCACCCTGGAACTAGTGGAATCCCCTGGGTGACTACAACAAGTGGGTGCAGCATGTGATCTCTGGGCCTGAGAAGCCACTATTTGAGCCAACATCTGTTTGGCTCCCCTAATATCCCCATCGGATACACTGGGTCGGAAGTTGGGGCTGGAGGTGAAACTGGAATATCAGCTAGAGGAATCGTTGCACCCTTAATAGGTGCAGGAACTGGTGCGGTCTGACCAGGTATAGTGGAATCATGTAGTGTAGCAGTTGGGGCAATATTCTAACCCCTCGTAGCTTCCTAATTATAGATGTGGTCGACAACACACCGATAAGAAGGACTCTGCTAGACACAGCTCCGAGACATCCCAGGACACTTTAAAACCTTAGGCTCTGTTACCAAGTTTGCCATGCCCCAACCTCGGGGAGTGCGACCGGCGCTCAACAGAGTTACCGTAGTCGAGCAAGACTGCATAGTGCTGTCTACCCAACTCGCCCACAAATAAAGTGAGGTATACATTTCATTAATTAGTCAGTAAGAAGTCATGTGAACAACACCAGTTCATTTCTATTAGTTACATCATTAAAAAGTCTTCAAAACAGTACGTTGTACAATCACATTTAAAGTGGATCTGATGATACAATTACAACATTTTTAATTCTAACTTTTCCAAAATAGACACAACCCACACTATGTCTATAAGCCTCTAACAGGATCAAAAGAGTACTATGAGAGTGCCGGCAACAAGGCCCCGGTTATACCTCAAAATGTTATGTACAACGGATAGAAGATACATGACACCAAAATGAAGTGGGGCTCACCAAATCAACTAAAGAGAGGGTGCACTGCTATCACTGATCAATGCTACCTACTATAGAACCACATGCATCCATTAATGATGCTGCACCCTGGCCAAAAGGGACATTAGTACATATGGAATAGTACTAGGTAAAACTAACATCCTATCAACATTAACATCACATCTAGCTAGAAATAATTTCATCCCATTTAAGGGAAAATATCTCAACACACCAATCTCACCTCATAAAAGGGGAAACAGTCTCATCACATTAACACGGGGATTTACCCCTCAATCATTCCAATACCAGTATATGTAGTTTTGGGGTTGGGTTGTTCCGACCTACCCTTCCTCAGTGGCTAATCGATACTCCCAAAACATTTTTTATTAAAAGTATTTACTAGTCAATTCATCTTATTGGCACCATTGGCAATACGCAATATCATTCTTGGCACCTTGGCCGTGCTTCATAACTCATGCTCACAATTCCACTTTCAGTCAAATCACGAATAATCAACAACAAGGCCTCTCAAATAAAGTCTTTAAACACATACTTGAGCAATTTAGGATCTTAGGCACATGTGACTTCTTACAGAATTGACATGATAGATTTCATAAAAGAAGATCGCACTTTTAAATCTTAACATAATAACACACAACCCATACTCAAACCACATTCTCAACCATTAACTTAACATAACAAGAATCTTTAGAAAACATATTGAAGGTATTAATTATTTCGACATAAGGCTTACTTCACAAAGATTTCAATTTATACAGAGCATCACAGGACTAATAAGGACATTGCGGGGTTCAATTCAAAGAGAAGAATTTAGCCAACATAGCTCACTTGAGCTTTCTCAAACACTAAAATGTTCCAAAAATCTTAGCAACTTCGATATATTTTAGAAATATAACAAATTGAACCAAAAATTAGGATCATGAGCATGGTTCCAACTCATTTGAGCATTTTATCAAACACTAGCTGTGCATTAAAGTTCAAGGTCCTCCTATGGTGGATTCCATCATCCCACCGCCCATTGCCTACCTTTTTAGCTCAACAATCTTCCTACATCCCTTTATAACACATGTATGCAAAATGAACAACTTCCACAACAAAGAATTTCTTACTAATTACCTATTTTTATTTATTTCGAAATTGGGAGTTATGGTGTAGAATCTTACTTCTAGGATGATGACCTAGTGTGTTTTCCTTGTTAATCTTTAAGATTTGAGTAGGAATTAAGGAACAATTGGTTGAGGAACTCTCTCCCTCTCTAGAGCACTTTCTAACTCTCAAAATGTCAAGTTCTTGCATAAGAAATGGTCCACAGAGTCTATATAATGAAATGGGGTCGGGTTTTATAAACAAAAACAATGAAGCTCCAAAACAGAATCTGCGGTCGCATATGCGAACGCATAATGCTTATGCCGTCCGCGAAATGGGCCGCGAAATGCCCCCGGAACAGGGCATTCCTGCCCCACTCTACGACTATTATGCGGTCCGCATACCTGTTCTGCAGTCGCATATTGCGCCGCGGAACCTCCCTCCGAAAAAGGTTTTGCGACTGCATAATTAACCGGACAATACCATCAAAACTTGCCCATTTTCCTGCTTCACTCTGTGGCCATTCTGCGACCGGCAGAGTGATCTTGTAGACGCATAGTGGGGCGCAAAAATCTCTTTTTCTGCCAAATATTCTCCTTTACTCCCTAGTGCAATGTTCAATCCAAAAAGTCCATACTGTGTACATTCGTCAACACATAAGCCTAATTTGGCACCACGAAACCCTGAGTCTTAGGTGAAACTTTACGGGGCCTTACACCTATATCTCAATTCGCTCGGCATGGTCGCAGGCTCACAGTCACAAATCGCCTGGCATGGACACATGGTCAATATCACAATGGAAGCATATAGTAGAAGATATATTGGCATGATCAATGAATGTCAAGTTTCATACTCCTGAACTTGTGTAAGTGGCATGCTACAGTGTATGCTTTTGCAAGTGTACTATCATAGTGCAGTTCAACAAATAATATCAAAGACATCGAGTAGCTCATTAAAAGCAACAAAATAAGTCACATAAGGTGCCTGACATACACAAGGAAAATCCTATCATCACACGAATATCATCAACATAACGCCCTCAGGCCATCACAAATCATCCCTGACATAGCCGCCCTTATCTCTCCGTATTAATAACATCATGATAGCCACCCTTATCGCTCTGCCCCGACATTTAATACAATAGCCACCCGTAACACACCGATAGCCACCAGTATCACTCTGCTCTGACAATAATACAATAGCCAATCGTATCGTCCGCACAATAATCAACAGTAAGATGCCACCCTTATGCTCCGCATAACAACAGTGAGATGCCACTGTTATGCTCCGCACAACAACAGTTAATCCACACAACAAATTCACATGTGCTAACTTTACAACAACACGACATATCAACTTGTACACAAGTGCCCTTAGGCCACAACCTCTTAACAACAACAACACCAAAATCACCACATCGCATAGCCCACGGCTCAAACGCGATGTGTACAAAATCTCAATAACAACAAAATGAACGGGGAAAGCAACTCAATAATGGAAAACACCCCATTAAACAACAACTTCAACTAAAATAGATTAATGACTTTCAATAACTTCAACTTCAATTAATTTCTTAAGAATAAACTCAAAAATGAAAGTATTTCCATGAAATGGCAAATTTCGAATTATAGTGTGTGAAATAAGCTAACAACGAAAGTGATGTCATGAACTAGCAACTACGTCTAAATACATGAGAATAACCCGACGACGAAAGGATATCATGTAACAACAATTTCAATTAAGAATATCTCAATAATAAAAGAGATTACATTACAATAAAAGAGGTAATAACTTCAAATAAAGCATATAAGAGTGAACTTGACAAGTAAAGGGTATGGCATGTGCTAACAATTTCAAATAAATACACGAAAGAACAAACTTCACAAATAAAATATATAACAGGTAACAACTTCAGGTAAATACATGAAAGAAGACTAAGAGTTTAAGCCAGTCAATTTCCACATGTAAGTCCGTGTACGCACTCGTCACCTCGCGTACACGTCTTTCACATAATTCAAATAATACAATAAATCTCAAATCCTAATGCATAGTCCCCCTACATAAGGTTAGGCAAGATAGTTGACTCAAAGAAGCTAAATCAATACTCTAAAATGACCTTCACGTATGAAACAACTTTCGAACATCACAAATCTAGCCAAAATAGCTTAATATCATAAATAAAAAGCATAGGAAAAGATTATGGATAATAAAGCTTCGATCTTTAATAAAAACTAAAAAGTCAACCCCGGGCCCGTAGCTCGGAACCCGACAAAATGAACATCCATTCCGATACGAATCCAACAATACCATAATTATCCAATTCCGACATCAAATTGGCATTCGAATCATCATTCTACATTTTAGAAAGTTCTAAAAAAAATCCTCATATTATTCAATTCAAATCACTAATTCATACAAATATGGAATTGTGAAATATAATCAAATCCGAGTCAAGAACACTTATCCCAATCGAACACGTGAAAATCCCCTCGAAAATATCCTAAAACCGAGCTCTCTAACTCAAAAGTGATAAAAATATCATAACCCTCGAAATAGAATACTTATATTCTGCCCATGGATTTACTCAACGAGATCGTGGAATATGCTTCGCGATCGCGAAGCACAAAACATCAACTGCCAACATTAACTCTACACGAACACAACAATGCAGTCACGAACACAGTGACCAGGACCACAGCAACATCGGGAAAGCATCTACTCTCTTGCGAAAGCGGAGAGCAAGCCCCTGATGACCCATTCCAATTTTCCTTGTACGCAATCACGTAAGAACTCTCACGAACGCAGTGGCTAAAGTCTTCCAAGCTACACGAACGCGTGAGCATCTCTGTGAATGTGGTGTACAAAATGCATGCCACCACAATACACTATGCCAACGCGATCCCTTAGACGCGAAGGCGATAAAAGAAAACTAGATAACAGAACCAACATTTCAAAACATTATAAAATGGCCCGTAACCCATCCAAAACACACTCGTACGCCTCGGGTGTTACATTCCACAATTTCATGCACAAAAGTATGTCGTAACTCAATTAAAGTAAGATAAAAAATTAGATATTCTTTGAAAGTATATAAAGTTATTTAATCATGTAGCATCCCATACTTTAGCATTAGGATGAGTACTAGTAACTTCATATGAGTTTGGAGAGGATTATCATCGTATATGAAGTTATAAATGTAAGATCCTGTAAGTTTGATGAATTTTGAAAACGTTATATGTTGCCTTGATATGGTACTTTCTTTTAAGAGAAACATTCTTTTGTACATATTGGATAAATATGATTTTCAAAAGTTATTAGCATATTCTTTTTGATAAGTTTTAATTAAACAAATGATATGAGGAAATTTATAAATGGGATTATCTTTCTTAAGAGAGTAGAAATTATCATTTGATAAGAAAGTTATCTTTTCACCGCTTTGAGAATCAATAGTACAAAAATATGCACCCTATTTTTTAAGTTAGAAAAATTAAAATTCGATAAAATATAATTTTTGAAGTATTAGTATATGTCAAATTAATTAGAGGAGGGGGCTAAGTGTTATGTGTTTAGGAATTGGAAACAAATGTTGCATCATGATAGATAGTAATTGCCACTATGTATGCTTCACTTACATGTGTTTTGGTCTTTTCATAATATATAAATTTATCTTTAAATGGGTCGAATACAAGAGAATAAATGTTGGTTATTATATGACCTTTTCTATCATTTTATAATGGAGAAACAACAAGAATCTGTACCTTCTCGCGGTACTCTTAGCTTTGAACAAACTTTATGATACTAAAAATTTCTAAGACAAAATTAAAGGTGAGGTTGACTCAAGAATAATCATGATTGTCTCTTCGACAATTTCACAACTGAAACGTCGGGTTTCTCTAGATATTAGCAAGTTGGAGATTACTTCGTAGTAAAGTAAGGTATTTTAACGCTATCCATTCCTTCCTTTTGGCATGATCCGTACGATGCAAATGAAATGAGCAAATGCACAACTTTCATAAATGCCTCTATTTACGCACTAGGGGTTCCAATGTTTTTGATTTCCCATGTGCCCTATTATTGTATCGTCTGTTCATGTTCACAAAAAGATGCGTAGTTGATAAGTTGATCCGAAGGCATATTGATCTTATGACATTCTGAGAGATCTTATTAACTTACATTATTATGCATTGCATTCATTTATACATGTACATTGACCCATGACCAGATGGAATTATACACGCGTGCATTATATATATATAGGGTATGGGGAAAGGTTACGGCGTTATATACGCACCACCACCTGATCAGTTGGAATATGTTAATGATTTCGCCCACAAAGGCCAAGATGATATGATGGGATGCATTCAGAGGCTTGATGATGTTATATACGCATATACCTATGCATGATATGACATTTATACGCATATGCCTGACACTAGAAATGCTTCATGATTCACAAAGCTATTCAGATTCATAGGTTGAGTCATTTACTCCATGATTCTTTTATTTATTTTACATACTACTTTCCATGACTTACATACTAGGTATATTATTCGTACTGGCGCCCCTATTTTTTGGGGCCTGCGTTTCATGCTCACAGGTGCACGTAGAAAGGCTGACGGTTCCCCTTCTTAGGATCCTTGCTCAGCGAGAGTTAGTCTGCTCTATTTGATCCGGAGCTGTTATTGGGTTTTTGTACGACACTTTTGTATACATATATGGGTATGACGGGGCTCAGTCTCGTCCTCTGTGCAGTTGTACACTCTATTAGATGTATGTAGACAGTCATGTATAGTTGGATAGTATGTGGCCTTGTTGGCTCGCCTTACTGTATTCCGTATATATATGTACATATGTCTTTTGGGCATGTTTTGTCACGTATGTTATTCACATGATTCAGTAGTTTATTGCCAAACGTTATGCATGACCTACACTTATTCCATGTTGTATCTTAGACATATGCTTAAGGGTGTTCGACAGTTAGTCTTGGGCACTCGTCATGGCCTATCGATTTAGGTCGTGACAAAAGTGGTATAAGAGTAGTTCTGTCTTAGGGTTATCTACAGACCATGTCTAGTAGAGTCTTGTTTATGAGTGTATTGTGCACCACATTTATAAACAGGGGGCTACAGGACATATAGTATGTTGTCCTCCCTTATTATCTTAGATCGTGCGATATAAAGATTCATTTTCATAACAATATGTTATGTTTTTACCGATGCATAAGAAGGCTACATCCGCTAGAAGGGCAAGTCCGTGGCTGATATGACTACTAATCGAGCTCCATGTGTTACCAGGGCTTGGGGAGAGTCTCTTAGTGAGTTTCCATCTTAGACTTCGCATACCTCCCCCTGTCTAGAGGAGCTCAGAGGGGCACGGGCTCCAGCTCCCGCCCCTGTACACCCAGCTCCTTTGTCAGATGCACTGGGTCAGGGGATGAGGGATACTATTAAGCTATTGACCCGAAGTAGCCCCCCACAGGCTCGCGCTAAGAGGTAGGTATTGGTCATACAGATAGGGCTATCTGTGCAAGTGTTCGTGATTTCATTAATTTGGACCCTCCGGTATTCACTGAAGTAGATCCAAATGAGTAGGATGCAGATGACTTGGAGGGTAATGAAGACCACTAAGAATGAGTCAGTTGAGCTAGCTTCCTATAGACTTTGGGATGCTGCAGTTAATTGGTAGGAGTCTTGGGAGTTATCCAGAGGTGATGATGCCCCTCTAGCAGTATGGTAAGAGTTTACAAAGGCTTTTTTTTGTCATTATTTGCCACCAGAGCTTAGACCGGCCACAGTTGATAGGTTTTTGACCCTTCGACAGGGTAATATGAGTGTTCAAGAGTACAACCTCCAATTTGATTCTTTGGATAGGTATGCTCCCATTATTGTAGCTAAGATGGGGGATCGGGTTCATCGGTTCGTGATGGGGTTCAAGCCGCACCTGCTTAATGACTGTATGTCGGTCTCACTTCAACCAGGCATGGATATTTCTCCTATTTAGGCGTACGCTCAGGGTGTAGAGGAGCGTAAGCAGAAGCAGAGGGCCAATCATGAGCATAATAGGACCATAGTAAGAGAGCGAGATCTTCAGGTCCTTCTAATGAGTTTCGAGGTGGTTAGAGACAGCAGTACACGAGGTATCAGCCTAGCATTGTCTAGTGCACCCCCTCAGTTTGCTGGTAGGAGATTTGATCGCTCCATATATTCAGGGCCTAGTCAGAGTTCTAGAGCCTCTAGTTCTCAATACCGGGGTGCATCAAGCCAGATGACGCCGCCCTTGCCACGATGTGCTTAGTGTGGTAAGCTGCATGTCGGGTAGTGCCTTGTGAGTTTGTGTGTTTGTTATACAAGTGGTTATCCAAGCCACGTTATGAAAGATTGTCTGACGAGAGGTGGTGCAGGTGTAGTTCAGCTAGTGGGCCCCCCTAGGCAAGGTTCACAGGCACAAGCCGGTCGTGGTAGAGGCAGAAGTGGAGCGTCTAGCTTGAGCGGTCCTCAGAACCGCATTTATGCATTAGCAGGTCGACGGGATCAGGAGTCTTTGCCTGATAATGTTACAGGTATATTATCAGTCTCCTCATATGATGTATATGCAATGATTTATCCTGGTTCCACCTTATCGTGTGTCACTTCGTTTGTTTCTAGTATGTTTGTGATAGAACGTGAGTTGATTAAACCTTTTGAGGTGTCCAAAACTGTTGGGGATCCAGTGATAGCCCGACGGATATATAGAGACTCTATGGTAGTAGTTCATAGTCGTTCTACAGTAGCAGACCAGATTGAGTTAGATATGGTAGAATTTGATGTTATAATAGGTATGGATTGGTTGGATTCTTGTTATGCTAACGTTGATTGTAGATCAAAGATGGTTCACTTCCAGTTTCCAAGGGAGCCAGTTCTGGAGTGGAAAGGTAATACTGCATCACCGAGAGGTAGGTTTATTTCCTATCTCAAGGCAAGGAAGATGATTAGAAAAGAGTATATTTTTCACTTAATTCGTGTACAGGATGTGAAGGCAGAGTCACCAACCCTTCAGTCTATCCCTATGGTTAATGAGTTTCCCAATATTTTTCTTGATGAGCTTTTGGACCTTCCGCCAAAGCGGGAGATTGAGCTTGATATTGACATACTACAAGATACTCAGCCGCTATCTATTCCTCCTTATAGAATGGCACCTGCAGAGCTGAGAGAGTTGAAAGAACAATTGAGGGATTTTCTTGAAAAAGGCTTCATCAGACTTAGTACATCACCATCGGGAGCACCTGTATTATTTATGAGGAACAAGGAATTCCTTGCAGATGTGTATTGACTACAGGAAGTCGAATAAGGCGACAATCAAGAATAAGTACTCGCTCCCAAGGATTGATGATTTATTTGATCAGTTCCAAGGTGCCAAGTGTTCCATGAAGATAGAATTGAGGTCTAAGTATCATCAGGTATGGGTTAAAGAGAAAGATATTCCGAAGACAGCATTCAGGACAAGATACGGGCACTTTGAGTTTCGTGTTATGTCGTTCGATTTGACTAATTCCCCAGCAGTAATCATGAACTTGATGAGCTGCATGTTCAGACCCTTTCTAGATCTGTTCGTGATTGTATTTATCGATGATATATTGGTTATTTCCCATTCAGAGACTGAGTATGCAGATCATTTGCGTCCGGTGCTCAGAGTTCTACAAAGAAAAAAAAAAGAAAGTGTACGCAAAACTCTGTAAATGTGAAATCTGGTTGAATTCTGTAGCTTTCCTTGGGCATATTATTTTAGGTAAGGGTATCCGGGTTGATACACAAATACACAAAAGGTTGAGGCAGTGAAGACTTGGCCTAGACCCACGACACAGACGGAGGTTCGTAGCTTCCTCTGTTTAGCAGGTTATTATAGGAGATTCGTAAAGGGGTTTCCCTCTCTTTCAGCACTGTCAAAAAAGTTAACTTAGAAGGGAGCTAAGTTTCAGTGGACTGATGCTTGTGAGCGGAGTTTCCAGCCATCAAAGGACAGATTGACTTCAGCACCGATTTTAACACTCCTAGAGGGAACTGATGGTTATGCTATCTATTATGATGCTTCGGTCGTTTGATTGGGTTGTGTACTGATCCATCGTGGTAAGGTTGTTGCTTATGCTTCTACATGTTAATAAAGCACGAGAAGAATTATCCGACCCACGATTTAGAGTTAGCCACGGTGATTCACGCACTAAAGATGCGGAGGCACTGTTTATATGACATTCAAGTTGATATCTATATGGATCATAAGAGCTTCGGGTATATCTTCAAGAAAAAGGAATTGAATTTACGGCAAAGGAGGTGGTTGGAGCTACTAAAAGACTATGATGTTGATATTTTATACCATCCATGGAAGGTGATGTAGTAGTCGATGACCCCAACCATAGGTCTATGAGTAGCCTGTCATATTTAGAGCCAGAGAAGATTGAGATAGCCCATGAGATTTATCAGCTAGCTAGTCTTAGAGTTCGATTATTGGATTCAGGTGATACCAGAGTTACTATTCAGGACACGGCAACATCATCTTTAATAACTGAAGTGAAGGAACACTAGTATGAGGATCCTATGTTAGCTCATTACAGAGATATAACCCCTCGGAAGGAGAAGACACCATTTGAGATTATAGGAGATGTGGTCCTCAGATATCGAGGATGATTACGTGTCCCTAATGTTGCAGGGCTGCACCGAGAGGTTATGGGAGAGAGACACTATTCTCGTTATTCTGTTCATCCAGGAGCAACAAAGATGTATAATGATATCAGGGAAATATATTGGTGGGACGAAATGAAAAGGGA
This sequence comes from Nicotiana obtusifolia, assembly GCA_002018475.1. Classification (NCBI taxonomy): domain Eukaryota; kingdom Viridiplantae; phylum Streptophyta; class Magnoliopsida; order Solanales; family Solanaceae; genus Nicotiana; species Nicotiana obtusifolia. The sequence continues at coordinate 174,300 of MCJB01000001.1, forward strand.
TATAGCAGAGTTTATTTCTCAGTGCCCTAATTGTCCGAATGTTAAGATTGTGCATCAAAAACCCGGTGGATTATTGCAGGCTATAAAGATTCCGACTTGGATGTGTGAAGTAATTAATATGGATTTAATCATAGGCTTACCTCGTACCAAGCGTAAGTTCGATTCTGTATGGGTTATTGTTGATAGACTTACGAAATCAGTCTATTTTCTACCTGTTAGGACTACGTATTCAGTAGAGTATTATACAAGGCTTTACATTAAAGAGATAGTATGACTTCATGGTGTCCCTATATTTCTTATCTCAGATAGAGGCGCTTAGTTTATAGCAAATTTTAGGAGGTTCTTCCAGAAAGGATTGGCGACTCAAATAAGTCTTAGTACATCATTTCATCCCCCAGATGGTCAGGTTGAGCGCACTATTCATACACATATGGATATGTTACGGGCTTGTGTGATAGACCTTAGGAGTAGCTGGGATGATCATTTTCCGCTTATTGAGTTCGCGTATAATAAGTACCTATCATTCCAGCGTTAAGATGGCTCCATGTGAAGCTCTTTACGGACGGAAGTGTAGGTCACCTATCGAGTAGTTCGATGTTGGGGAAACTAAGTTAGTAGGACAAGAGTTGGTACAATAGACAATCGAGAAGATTAAGCTTGTACAAGAAAGGTTCTTAGCAGCTGAGAGCCATCAGAAGTTTTATGCAAATAGTCGACGACGAGACTTGGAGTTTCAGGTTGACGATTGGGTATTCCTAAAGGTATCACCGATGAAAAGCATTATGAGGTTCGGTAAGAAAGGAAAACTTAGCCCTCGGTACATTGGACAATATAAGATCATATGAAAGGTAGCATATGATTTAGGCTTGCCTTCTGACTCGGAGTATGTACATCCAGTCTTTCATGTGTCTATGCTTCGTAAGTGTATCAGGGATCCTTCTAGAGTTGTGTTAGTTGAAGATGTCTTAGGTCACTGAGCAACTATCATATGAGGAAGCTCACATTGCCATACTGGATAAACAGGTTCGAAGATTTTGAACTAAGGACGTAGCTTCAGTTAAAGTACTTTGGAGAAACAAAAATATGGAGGAGATGACTTGGGAAGCAGAAGAAGACATGAAGTCTAGGTATCCTCACTTGTTTCTGCTTCCAGAAGAGGATAAGAGTAAGACATCACATCCTTTTGGTGCATATATGTTACTGGATTCTTATGTTAGTTAATGTCATTGTTCGTGTGAGGACATTGTTGTTATTGATGATTGTGGCCTTGTATGGCTTTGTATTAGTTGATTTGATGCGTGGCAGGTTGGTAGTAAGTAGTGCAGTTACAAAGGAGTCTCTTCTAAAATTTCTATTAATCTTTGGGACCTTAACATTCAACAGGCCTAAAGGGAGGATGCCTTGGCCTTTGGATTTGTTCTCCGAATAGTTATCTAAATAAACAAGGAAAGTATTAAAGTATTCGTAAGGGCTATAGGTTATGAAACTAATAAGCGCATCATCACCATTCGTGGACGAATGTTCCAAAGGGGGAGAGATGATGTTATACCCCATGTTTTCGTGCGCGAAAGTATGTCGTAAGTCAATTAAAGTAAGATCAGAAATGATATCCTCATTGAAAGTATATAAAGTAATTTAATGATGTAACATCCCGTGCTTTAGCGTTAGGATGAGTCGTAGTAACTTCATATGAGTTTGGAGAGGATTATGGTCGTATATGCAGTTATAAATGTAAGACCCCGTAAGTGTGATGAATTTCGAAAACGTTATATGTTGACTCGATATGATACTTTCTATTAAGAGAAACGTTCTTTTTGTACATATTGGATAAATTTGATTTCCAAATCCCATTTATATTCTATTTGATAAGCTTTAGTTAAACAAATGATATGAGGAAGTTTATAAATGGGAGTTTCTTTATTATAAGAATAGAACTATCATTTCATATGAAAGTTATCTTTTTACCGCTTTGAGAATCAATGGTACAAAAATATGCATCCTATATATTAAGTTGGAAAAATTAGAATTCGATAAAATATAATTTTTGAATTATTAGTATATGTCCTAATTTATAAAATATCAATGATTTATTTATAGTGGTGGGTGAAAGGTCATATGTTTGGTTCAAATGTTTCGAGATGTCCAATTTTTGTATATCACTTGGTTATAATAGTAGGGTAATGTAAAGAGGTGGGGGCTATGTGTCATGTGTTTAGGAATTGGAAACAAATTTTGCATCATGATAGATAGTAATTGCCACTATGTATGCTTTAATTACACGTGTTTTGGTCTTATCATAATATGGACATTTATCTTTAGATGGGTCAAATACAAGAGAATAACTCTTGGTTATTATATGACCTTTTTCGGTCATTTTGTAATGAAAATAACAAGAATTTGTAGCTTCTCATGGTACTCTTAGCTTTGAAAAAATTTTATGATACCAAAAATTTCTTAGACAATATTCATGTTGAGGTTGACTAAAGAGTCAATCATGATTGTCTCTTTGATAATTTCACGATAATAACGTTGGTTTTCTCCGAATCGTAGCAAGTTGGAGATTACTTCGTAGTAAAGTAAGGTATGTTAAGGCTATCCCTTCCTTCTTTTTGGCATGATCGATACGATACAAACGAAACGAGCAAATGCACAACTTTCATAAATGTTTATATGTATTGAAGCACTAAGGGTGCCTATGTTCTTGATTCCTCATGTGCCTTATTATTATATCACCTGTTCATAGGTTTCAGAAAAATACGTAGTTGATAAAGTTTATCCTAAGGCATATTGATCTTAGGATATTCCGAGATATATTATTGACTTACTTCATTATTCATTGCATTCATTTATACATGTACATTGACCCATGCCGAGATGGTCTTACATACGCGTACATTATATGTATATGGATTATGGGGAAATGTAACAGCGTTATGTATGCACCACCACCTGATCAGTCGATATACATTGATGATTTCACCCATAGACGCCGAAATGATATGATGGGATTCCCTCAGATGCTTGATGATGTTATGTACGCATATACCTATGCATGATATTAAATTTATATGCGTATGCATGACACTATAAATGCTTCATGATTCACAAAGCTATTCAGACTCACAGGTTGAGCCCTTTACTCCATGTTTCTTTTATGTCTTTTACATACTAATTTCCATACCTTACATACTCGGTACATTATTCGTACTGATGCCCCTATTGTTTGGGGCCTGCATTTCATGCTCGCAGGTGCAGGTAGACAGGCTGACGGTCCCCCTTCATAGGGTCCTTGCTCAGCGAGAGTTGGCCTGCTGCATCTGATCCGGAGCTGCTATTGAGTTTTGATACGATACTTTTGTATTCATATATAGGTATGATGGGGCCTAATCCCGTTCTTCATACAATTGTGCACTCAATTAGAGGTCTGTAGATAGTCATTTATAGTTGGATAGTATGTGGCCTTGTCGGCTCGCCCTACCGTATTCCGTATATATATGTGCATATGTCTTTTGGGCATGTTTTCTTGCATATGTTATTCACGTGATTGAGTAGTTTATTGCCAGACGTTATGCATGACCTACACTTATTCCATGTTTTATCTTAGACGTATGCTTAGGGGTGTACGACAGTTAGGCTCGGGCACTCGTCATGGCCCATCGGTTTGGGTCGTGGCAACGGGACTCTGTCTGAACTTACCAATGCGTTCCATAACATAACGCGGACCTTCTCGATGCCTCAAATCATAACAAACAACATCAAAACTATGAATCACACCTCAATTCAAGCATAATGAACTTTTAATCTCTACAAGTCGCGCCGAATCTTATCTAAATCAACCCGGAATGATCTCAAATTTTGCATGTATGTCCCAAAAAACATATTGGAGCTACCAATTCCCCGAATCACAATCCCAACCGACATTAATAAAGTCAATTCTCGGTCAAACCTCTCAACCTTCCAAACCTTCAACTTTTCAACTTTCGCCAAAATGCAACAAATCAACGTATGGACCTCCAAATCCTAATCCGGACATACTCCTAAGTCCGATATTACCATAAAAAGCTATTGGAATCATCAAAACACCATTCTGGAGTTGTCTATATAGGAGTTAAACTCTCATCAAATCTTGTCACTTAAGCTTCAAAAACAAGAATCATTCTTTCAAAGCAATCCTGAATCATCCAAAAATCGAACTCGGCCACACACGAAAGTCATAATACACATTACGAAGCTACTCGAGACCATAAGCCACCAAACAGAAGCTAATTCTCAAAACGACCGCTCCGGTCGTTATAATAACTCGCGCATTATCAGCACATGAATACCAAAGAAACAACCAAGCAATTAATTTTCCTTGCACACCACATCAACATTGAATATCTAGCTTGAAACATTCCTGAAGTCATAATTTTCAAGTCTTAGCTTACCCACAAGCATCCCTTAGTCTCGAAACAGATATGACACATGATCGTGCAATCTGATCATCAATAAAAGAATCCTCCACCTGGCATATATTACATCGTCAGTAAGACATAGTACCTTTCTTTTATAGATGCCCCGATCCCGCACTACTACTTAGCTTAATACTTCATAAACGCATATAACACTGGTCGTAAGACACACCGAAGACTCTGCCAAGCATGTACTCATCCTTGCAATAGTTGAGTAAAGCTTTTCAAATGCTCTAAAATTATGACATATGCATTCTACTAAATAGAAACGACTTATGAAACAGACAACCTCGAATCCCACCAGGTAGCTTCAATTCAATATCTCCCCATGACCCTACCATGATCACAACAACTACGAAACCAATTAATCCTTTCGAGTCCATACTTATCAATCAAATACAAGGATGCGTTGCATTCCCATAATGGAACCACTAAAAGGTCTACCACTACAACCCATTTCCAAGACTAGACGACATAACGTAACTATAATCAAGCATTGTAAACCCGATCGGTCGTTTTATGTAATTGTACCCTGCTACCCCTTTTATTGCTTCACAATTGTGTTGTTATGCTGGGGTTGATTAATTTTATTCTGGAGACCTTTTCGGGTTGATTTGGACCCTTGATTCTTGACTTAGAAGTTTAAATTTGAAAATATTAACCAAATTTTGATTTGTGTGAAAATAGCCCCAGAACTGTGTTTTTATGATTCTGATAGCTTCATATCATGAATTAGGATTTGCGCGTATGCCCCGAATCAATTTTGGAAGTTCATAAGTTGATTTGTGTTGATTTACCTAAATTTGGCAACTTAAAGTTAAAAGGTTTGAACGTAGATTGAATTATATCTATCAAGCTCTAAATTTTATTTTGTGACTTTGAATAGCTCCTTTATGGCATCTACAAGTATTCTGCAAAATTTGGTGTCGTTTGGAGTTGATTTGGTAGTGTTTCGGACGCTTACTTGTAATTCTAGATGTTCTTGAAAATTCCTTTGAAAATCATGCGTTTTAGTGTTCGATTCATAGTTTTAAATGTTATTTTTGTGTTTTGATCATGCAAGAGAGTTCGTATGATGTTTTTAGACTTATGAGTATGTTTGGTTTGGAGCCTTGAGGGCTCGGATGAGTTTCAGACTCGTTCCGAAAGTGTTTAGAGTGGAAATTTGCAAAAAGTGATGATTGATGCTCTAGTGTCGCAAATGCTAACATCAAGCTCGCATTTTCGAAGGCGACAGGTGATGGGCAGTTGTCGCAAATGTGACCTCACCTTCTCATTTGAAAAATGTGGCGTCCCGATCTCGGGGAGCGCGACCAGTGCTCAACCGAGTGAACCCGGCAGTGCAAGCCTATTAGATTCCCTTCTACCCAAACTCATCCATGAATACAGAGGAGATGCACTCCATTAGTCAAACACTAAAACGATCTCATTATCTACTCCCATATCATTTCCATTAGCAGCTTCATTCATAATTTTCAAAATATTACCTGTTTATAGATATGACGAAAAGCATGTTTGCCAAATACCAACATTTCTAGTTTAATTCCCCACATCAAACACCACCCACGACCCGTCTACAGAGCCTCTAAGTACAACAAAAGAGTAATATTGAAATACCAGCAACAATGCCCCGGCTATACCTCAAAAGAGAAAGTATAACATCAAATGATAGCAGCCTGGAATAGAGTATGGCTCACCAAAACCTGCTGAATAGGGAGTAACTACTAACGAGGACCAAAGTTGTCGGCTGATGAACCACCTGCATCTATTGAAGATGTAGCACCCCCTGGCAAAAGGGAAGTTAGTACACATGGAATAGTACTAGTATGTAAAGCTAAGTGCCTCTATCAAAATTGAATGCTCATCAAAGAAAGGGAAAACCATAGAAATAACAAGTCACAATCAACAATATCCAAATGCGCAGTTAAAACTTAATAAATTTCAAAATACAAAAATAATATATATTTTGGGTAGGGAGATCATTAGCACCAAGGGAGATCATTAGCACCAATATACCATCATGTTTTCAGCACGAATTCCGATCACAAACGATTGGCTAGGCCATCTCCCCGCGAACAATGTGGTTTAGCATGTGTGCAAAAGAAAGGTGTTACCAAGAGTACTACCACTATGTGCGCAACGTGGCGTCCCATCTCCACCCGATTAGCTAGGCCGCCCTCCCACAAATGCCCTGTGGGTTTTCTTTTCTGAATCACAGCTATTTTCAATCTCATCCCAATTAAGGGGAATAATCTCATCCCAAATAAGGTTAATAACCACAATCCATCACAATCCACCACTACACCGGCACGTGTAGTTTCGGGTGTAGGCCTTAGGACCCACGCTTCCTCGGTTTGCAAATAATACAGCCAAAATAGTTTTGGATTACACACAAGTGAAACAAAAGCAAAAATACATTTACCTCATCATCTTTCACATTGCATAAGTCTCCATTAGTTTTTGCAATCAATCACAATAACAATATTTCCTTGGCACTGTTGGCTATTCACAAGATTCTTTGTTCAAGGCACGGTGGCCGTATTTCCAATTCCACACTTTCATATCTTTCCTTCCATGGATCGCCACCACAAATATCAACATATATACTATTCCGGAAATCACAACTTTAACTTCATTGGAAATAAAGAATATCAGCACAATAAATTTCATTCCAAGAAATGGAGTAAAAAGATTGGCAATTGATGCACAAGTTAAAATCATAAACAAGTAACACACCACTATATTTTAAAAGAAAATAATTTAGGAACAGTTGAATCAAAGCACATTTCATAATCTTTCTCACATCTTCTTATTTCATTGGTACCACTAACCGCAAGTATAATTTTATTCTTGGCACGTTGGCCACACTCTATATCCCAAATTCACTTATTTCATTTTCAAGTATCATTATAGATTATCATCAGTAATACATTTTCAATCAAGACCATAGGTACACATATGAGAAATTAAGAGTCTTAAGCATACCTAGTTTTTCTCACATAATTTGGCATACTAGCGTTCATTTGAAATACAACTCAAAACCATAACATTATAATACGCAACCCATACATGGAACTTATATCTACTGACATAAGGTTGGTTCGGAATACTCAAGTTTATAAGGGATAACCCAGAACATAGGAATTAGGAACTTGAGCCGACCATACTTGAAACTTACGAGAACATTATGGAATTCGATTCTAAGAGAGTAGTTTAGCCAACATACCTAGTTTGAGCTTTCCATAAGTTACTACAACGTCCCAAAACTTAAAATAATAACAATCAATAGGAAGATAGCAAAAAAATTGGATAATAATTAGAAGGATTCCCATGGTGTTACTCTCTTAGGAATTTTGTCAAACACCTAGCATGCAAAATGGACTACAAAGCTCTGCAATGGTAATCTATTCCTCCTTCAACCAATTTCAACAAGAAACTACCCAAACTAATTCATTAACCCCACATACTACAATCTATTTTCACATGCATGGCCTATTTCTAACCCCCAAAATATACTAGAACTAATGACCTCTTTCATGAAAGCTTAGGAGTAGGACTTACCGGGATAGATGATAATCTAGTCATTGACTTGCTTGATTCTTGAGGGTTGGTGCAAGATTTGATTATTAAGATGTTTTGTTTCCACCTTCTCTCTCTAAAATGCTCTTAACTCTCTCTAATACCATCAGATAATCACCCAAAAATAAACCCCAAAGGCTATTTCTCAAAATGGGATAGGGTTATAAAAATAGGAAAATAGACACTCCGAAATCAGGTATGCGGTCGCAGAACTGACCGCATAACAGGTATGCAGTCCGCAAAATGGACCCCAAAACTGATGCCCAGAACTGGGCTGCACTGGACCGGTTTGCGACTATTATGCAGTCCGCAGACCACTTTTGCGGTTCGCATAATGATTCTACAGTTGCAGAATTGACCGCATAATCACATTCTGCCAACCTTTGGGAATTTGGTTATAACATCTTGTAGGAGTGTTCAAATGACAAACGGGTTGATGCATTGGAAACTAGACTCAAAGGACTTTAATTTGATTGGTAGAGCACCTCCTAAGTTGTTATATTTTGGAAACAGCATGCGTTTAAAGTAGGATCTTGTGCGAATTGAGACATCCTTTCCACTTAATGTATCCAGCTTGTTCTACACAAATTCTTGCATTTCACAAAACTCCTTTGTATGTTCCAACACATATTAAACATATATTTTCGTTCCAAAATAATGTGGTTCTATTCCCATGGGTCTCCTTTAATACTCGAATACGCTATTTCCAATATTCTGGCACACTATAAAATCTTAAATCATTAGAAAATTTTTAACTAGGCCTTACATTCTCGCCCCCTTAGGATCATTCGCCCTCGAATGAAGAGTAGTGTCCACCTCGAACACCTAACATAAATCGACTCTTCTTTCAAACATTTCAAGCTCCCAAATTTGACTATGTCCAAAAAATTTTAGAATTTTCGTTAGAGTCTCCCCTTTAATAGGGCCTAACCACCTGCTAGACAATCACCAAAATCACTCCTAACAACACATCCACAACTTCACAAGGCATCACAATGTGTATCAATTTCACTAATCTTAACATTACAGGCATTACAATGTGTGGTCGGACAAGTGGGAGGAGAGCTTTCAGAAGCTCAAGACAGCCTTGACCACAGCTCCAGTATTGGTTTTACCGTCAGCCTCGGGTTCGTATACCGTATATTGTGATGCCTCAAGAATTGGGATCGGTTGTGTATTAATGCAGGAGGGTATAGTTATTGCTTATGCTTCTCGTCAGTTGAAGCCTCATGAGAAGAACTACCCCGTGCATGATTTGGAGCTGGATGCCATAGTTCATGCTTTAAAGATTTGGAGGCATTACTTATATGGCGTATCTTGTGAGGTGTTCACTGATCATCGTATCCTTCAACATTTTTTTAAGGAGAAGGATCTAAATTTGAGGCAGTGGCGATGGCTAGAATTGCTCAAGGATTACGATATTACTATACTATACCATCCGGGAAAGGCCAACATGGTGGCCGATGCTTTGAGCCGAAAGGCAGTGAGGATGGGGAGTTTGGCATACATTCCAGTTGGAGAGAGACCTCTCGCAGTCGATGTCCAGACCTTGGCCAATAGGTTTGTGAGATTAGACATCTTGGAATCCAATCAGGTGTTGGCTTGCGTGGTTTCTCGGTCTTCGTTATACGATCGCATCAGGGAGCGTCAGTATGACGATCCCCATTTGCTTGTCATTAAGGACAGAGTTCAACATAATGATGCTAAGGATGTGACCATCAGCGACGATGGAGTGTTGAGGATGCAGGGCCGGATTTGTGTGCCCAATGTGGATAGGCTTCGGGAGTTGATTCTGGAGAAGGCCCATAGCTCACGGTATTCCATTCATCCGGGTGCTGCCAAGATGTACCAGGACTTGAAACAACATTATTGGTGGAGGAGAATGAAGAAAGACATTTTGGGACTCGTAGCTCGGTGTCTCAACTGTCAGCAAGTAAAATATGAACTACAGAGGCCGGGTGGTTTGCTTCAGCAGATAGCTATTCCCGAGTGAAAATGGGAGCGGATCACTATGGACTTTGTTGTTGGACTCCCACGGACTTTGAAGAAGTTCGATTCTATTTGGGTGATTGTGGATCGGCTGACCAAGTCCGCACACTTCATTCCTGTGTGTACTACCTATTCTTCAGAATGATTGGCAAGGATTTATATCCAAGAGATTGTCTGGCTGCATGGTGTTCCGATTTCTATCATTTCGGATAAAGGTACTCAGTTCACTTCGCAGTTCTGGAAAGCTGTACAGAGGGAGTTGGGTACTCAGGTGGAATTGAGCACAGTATTTCATCCTCAAACGGATGGGCAGTCCGAGCGTACCATCCAGATATTGGCGGACATGTTACGGGCATGCGCTATTGATTTCAGAGGCTCATGGGATGAGTTTCTGCCTCTTGCAGAGTTCGCTTATAACAACAGCAATTAGTCAAGTATTCAGATGGCTTCGTATGAGGCTTTGTATGGGAGGCGGTGTAGATCTCCGGTTGGTTGGTTTGAGCCCGGCGAAGCTAGGCTATTGGGGACTGACTTGGTTCAGGATGCTATAGAGAAGGTGAAAACAATCCAGGAGAGGCTCCGTACAGCACAGTCGAGGCAAAAGAGTTATGCCGATAGGAAGGTTTGAGATGTGTCCTACATGGTTGGTGAGAAGGTCTTGCTGAAGGTTTCACCCATGAAAGGTGTTACTAGATTCGGGAAGAAAGGGAAATTGAGTCCTCGGTTCGTTGGGCCGTTTGAAGTACTACGGAGAATCGGGGAGGTGGCTTATGAGCTTGCTTTGCCACCCGGTCTGTCGAGTGTAAACCCAGTATTTCATGTTTCTATGCTCCGGAAGTATATTGGGGACTCGTCTCATATTTTGGACTTCAGCACGATTCAGTTGGATGATAGTTTGACCTATGAGGTGGAGCCAGTGGCGATTTTGGATCGTCAGGTTCAGAAGTTGAGGTCCAAGGAGATAGCTTCGGTGGAAGTTCAATGGAGAGGTCGGTCCGTGGAGGAGGCTACTTGGGAAACCGAGAAGGAAATGTAGAGAAGATACCCTCACCTATTTGAGACTTTAGGTATGTTTCTTGACCCGTTCGAGGACAAACGTTTGTTTAAGAGGGGGAGAATGTGACGACCCGGCCAGTCGTCTCATGGATTACTACTCCGTCTTCCCCATTTTCTGTCTCATTATGTTTCGTTATCTGTGTTTAAAAGTAACCAAGTTGAGTAGTTGAGTGCGGGGTGGACTTGGTAAGAAACAAAACTCTTAGTCTCTTTCAAGAAGGTATAAACCGAAAAAGTCAACCGGATGTTGACTTTTGGGGTTAGAAGGCTCGGACGTGAGATCCCATGGTTCGGTTAGTTCCGGGAGACAATTTATGACTTAGGAGTGTGATCGGAATTAGTTTTGGAGGTCCGGTGTAGAACTAGGCTGGAATTGGTAGAGTTAGAATTTGGCGATTTCCGGTTGATAGGTGAAATTTTGATCCGAGGGTCGGACTGAAATTCTGAAAGTTGCTGTAGCTTGAATATATGATTTAGGATTTGTGTGCAAAATTTCAGGTCAGTCGGACATGGTTTGGTTGGGTTTGGATCAAAAGAGCGAGTTAGACGATTTTTAAAATCCTTAGGCTTACATCCGACACGAATCGGCATTGATAGGTTGTTTTGAACGTTCCAAAGGTTGGAACAAGTTCGAGTAATGTTACGGGATAGGTTGGCATGTTGGGTTGAGGTTCTAGTGGCCTCGGGTGAGTCTTAGGTGGTCAAACGGACTAGTGCATCATTTGAAAAGAATGTAGCAGGAAACCAGATGTCGAGAATGCGGTCGCATTTCACATATGCGGACCGCATATCTTTCAAAGAGATCGCAAACCCAGGCAGGTTCCTGGGAAAAGTTCATGTCAGAAATGCAGTAGGAAATGCGGACCGCATATCTAACATGCGGACCGCATATCTGACATCGAGACCGCAATTGAGACAGAATACTGAACAAAATGTAATGCCAAAATGAGGTCAGAAATGCGGTCGCATTTCTGAAATGCGGACCGCATTTTAGCATGCTGAGGCCGCATACTGGGACAGAATTTTTGGACAAAAATCTACATCAAGAATGCGGTCGAAATGCGGACTGCAAACCATGCTTCATGTTGAAATTGCGGTGAAGGCTAGGGCCACTTTTGCGGTGGCCACGTCAAATATGCGAACCGCATATCTGTTCTGCAACAGATATGCAATCGCATATAAGGCCGGACAGGGGTGTTTTTGTCCCGATATTTTACCCCTTTATAAATAGAAATTGGTGCCCAATTGCCATGCAAAACCCATTTTCGTTATCCACAAAGAGAAACACCTCCAAACACCACAAAATCACAAAAAATCAACCTCAAAACTATATCCAAAAGAGATTTTCTTGAACAAATTCTTAAAGAAGGGGTTTTGACCATCTTGAACATAATTGGAGCTAGAGAACTCGGATTGAAGAGAAATCTTGAAGGATTTTTGGAAGATTTTTGAGAGAAACATTGGGGTAAGTGTTCTTAACTCAATCTTGGTCAAATTACCCAAACCTATTGCCTTTCTACTATGTAATTGGTGATTTAAGTTTGAGAAATTTTGGAAAATCCTTGAGTTAGATTTTAAGACTTGGAGGTCGAACCGATATCGGTATTCGATAAATTTTGTATGGTTGAACTCGTGGGAAGATAAGGAACCCGTTGAGGTGAGAAATTACTGAATTTCGAGAAGTGGGCCCGGGGCTCGGGTTTTGCTAATTTTGGGATTTATTAGTATTTATTGACTGTTTCCGCGTGGGCATTGTTCCCTCAACATATTGTGACATAATTGTTCTGAATTTGGATAGATTTGATGCACGTGGAGGCCAATTCAAAGGGCAAAGGCGTCGTGGGCTAGGAATTTAGCCTGTTCGAGGTGAGTTGTGATTGTAAATGATGTCCTGAGGGTTCGAAACCCCGGAGTTGCACATCGTAGTGCTATATTGAAGTGAGGCACACGCTCAATGATGAGCGTAGGGTCGTTTACTACTGGGACTGTGACTTGGTCCGTCCCGATTGATAATTTTTACTACATATTTGATTGAAACCTATTTGATATCATCATTTTTTTGGCTGATTGCCATAATTGGGCTTCGTGCCAATTGTTTGAACCCTCCAGGGATTTTTATCATTATTTCCTCACTATTTGTACTTATTACTTGAACTCAGTCATGTTGTTTCCACTGTTGTACAACTCAGCCACTTTTTACTCAGTTTTGAGATTTACACAATATTTGAAATGATGTTTGGGCTGAGAACTACTGTTTTACTATGCCCGAGGGGCTTGTGATGATTTTTTGACTGAGTGCGGCCGTGGGCCAGGTGTGAGGTTTTACTGAGTGATATGAGGCCGAGGGCCTGAGATACTGTATATACGCCACGAGGTGGCTTGATTGATATGAGGCCAAAGGCCTAGATGTAAGGCACGAGGTGGCTTTATATAGCGCTTGGGCCGTAAGGGGCCCCTCCCGGAGTCTGTACACCCCAAGTGAGCGCAGAGTACCCAGAGATATTACAGTTTGTAACAATGACAACTGTAGGTTACGGTTGGTAACAATGACAACCGATAACCAGAGATATTACAGTTCGTAACAATGACAACTGTAGGTTACAGTTGGTAGCAATGACAACTGGTAACCAAAGATATTACAGTTGGTAACAATGACAACTGTAGGTTCCAGTTGGTAACAATGACAACTGGTAACCAGAGATGTGAGATTGATACTGAGCCCAAGAATATTACAATTGGTAACAATGACAACTGTAGGTTACATTTGGTAACAATGGCAACTATTAACCAGAGCTGGGAAGATTTTTAAATGATTTCTTACTGATTTACTGTTTCAAATAATGATTTACTGCTTCATTATGCATTACCTTGTGCTTTACGTGTTTCCTTACTTTCAGTCATTATTTATATGTACTACTCATTGAGTTGGAAGTACTCACATTACTCCCTGCACCATGTGTGCAGGTTCAGGCGTTATTGCTTTTGCTCCGAGGCATTGACTACGACTGTCCGAGTGGTGATCCAGAGACTACGAGGTAGCTGTTGGCGTCCGCAGCCCCGTATTTCTTTTATCTTGTTGTTCCCACTTTCTCCAAGTAATTTTGCCAGAGATATTGTAATAGAAATTTTGTTATTAGGATCTCATTAGTTGTTCATGACGTTGTGACACCCCGGTTTCGGGCTGTTGTTGGGATGGTTCACTATATTTTTTTTTCCGCAAATGACTGCTATTAAACTGTGTTGTGTAGTTCTCTTGTTAAATTTATTGCTTAAAATGAGATATGGTTCGAATTGGCTAGCCTTGTCTTCACGGGAGGCACCATCACGACCAGGTTTGGGATAAGGGTCGTGACAAAGATAACCGTGATAAAGAGGCTTCACAAATGATACATCTCGTTCAAATAGTAGATATAGAGAATGGCTGATAAAGTTGTTCTGATTGTTTCCCAATTTCCATTGCAACATAAGGAATGACATATGACAAAGTGGAACCGGGATCAATAAGGGCATATACATCATGAGATTGGATAGTTAATATAACTGTAACCACATCTGGGGAAGCCACCAACTTTTGACGCCTCCTCATACCATAAAACCTGTTGCGCCCTCCCCAGCTCCTAATACCACCCCTAGCTGCTCCACGCCTTGTGGGCCATATAGTGCCTCTAGCTAGGGGAGGCACTGTGGATGTAGTAGCTGCATACCTGGATGGTTGTGTGGCACCCCCGCCCATGCTCTGGCAAGACGAATTACAATCTCTCTGAACATGACCCCTCATACCACACTTGTAGCATGCATTGGTACCATAGTGACATACTCCCGAATGATATCTCCCACACGTCACACAACGGGGATGAGGTCTGCTAAACTGACTTGCCCCGTGGACCTGATATTCACCCTTTTTGCATACATCATAAGCATACCCCTTATCTTTCCTCAAGGCCTCCAATGCGGGAGTAACAAACCCCATACCGGTTTGCTGTGGGGGCCTTCGGAATTTCCCAAACCTGCCACCCCTAACATGCTGCTGAGCATTCTCACAACACGACGCCAAATGTTTATTCCCACACATCGGTCAGACTGGGATGGGTGTACCAACCCTACATCATTTTTTCTTCTTGTGCTCCCTCTTTCAACAACCATAACATATTTCAAGAGTCATCCAACTTTTTCCCAAGTGACGCTTCTTGAAAATCAAACAATTTGGTTCATTAGCACCAACAACCCTCTCTCGTTTCTTAGATTCTCCCACCACACGATCAGGTGGTGTGGTGATATTGGTAGGAACAAGGACATTTCCCTTGCTAAGAAGTTCTTCGAATCCCTCTACGGCTCAATGCATTCTCCCAACGAACTCTTGTGTAATCTCCCCCGGATTCAATGGTGTGGTCATTCCCTCCTTGCTACTTCAAACTCGTGGATTACTCATCTGGAAAATGAGACATGGCGAAGAAATTAGCTTCCTATCTTGAGCTCTATCGCACGATCTGCAGTATCAAAGAAGTGTGAAATTCCTAATTGCCAAGTAGCCTCCTCATTATAGATGTGGTCGACGACACACCGATAAGAAGGACCCTACTAGACACGGCTCCGAGACATTCTAGGACACTTTTAAACCTTAGGCACTGATACCAAATTTGTCACGCCCCGACCTCGGGGAGCGCAACCGACGCTCAACCGAGCGAACACGACCGAGCAAGCCTATTAGATTCCCTTCTACCAAAACTCATCCATCAAGAAAGAGGACATGCACTATGTTAGTCAAACACTGAAAAGATCTCATGAACAACTCCCATGTCATCTCCATTAGCGGCTTCATTCATAATTTCAAAAATATTACAAGTTTATAGATATAATGAAAAACATGTTTGCCAAATACCAACATTTCTAGTTTAATTCCCCACATCAAACACCACACACGATCTGTCTATAGAGCCTCTAAGTACAATAGAAAAGTAATATGGAAATGCTGGCAACGAGGCCCCGTCTATACCTCAAAACACAAAGTATAACGTCAAATAATACCAGGCCCAGAATAGAGTAGGGCTTACCAAAACATACTAAATAGGGAGGAACCACTAATGAGGACAAAAGTTGCCCGCTGATAAACCATCAGCATCCATTGAAGATGTAGCGCCCCCGGCGAAAGGGACGTTAGTACACATGGAATAATACTAGTATGTAAAGCTAAATGTCCTCTTTCAAAATAGAATGCCCATATAAGAAAGAAAAACAATAAAAACAACAAGTCAACAATATCTAAATGCCCAATTAAAACATAATAAATTTCAAAATACGAAAATAATATATATTTCGGGTTGGGAGATCGTTAGCACCGATATACCATCGTGTTATTAGCACGGAGTCCGATCATGCCTGATCGGCTAGGACATCTCCCCATGAACAATGTGGTTTGACATGTGGTGCGAAAGAAAGGTGTTACCAAGAGTAATACCACCATGTGCACAACATGGCGTCCGATCTCCACCCGATCAGCTAGGCCGCATTCCCACATATGCCGTGTGGGTTGACTTTTCAAAATCACAGCTATTTTCAACCTCATCCAAATTAAGGGGAATAATCTCATCCCAAATAAGGGGAATAATCATAATCCATCACAATCCACCCCTACACAGGCACATGTAGTTTCGGGTGTGGGCCTTATGACTCAACCTTCCTCGGTATGCTAATGGTACTCCCAAAAATATTTTTTGTTTACACAAAATGGAAACAAAAGCACAAATATATTTACCTCATCATCTTACATATTGCATAAGTCTCCATTAGTATTTTCAACCAATCACAACAACAAAATTTCCTTGGCACTATTGGCCATTCACAAGATTCTTTGTTCAAGGCACGGTGGCCGTATTTCAAATTTCGCACATTCATATCTTTCCTTCCATGGATCGTCACCACAATATCAACATATATACTATTCTAGAAATCACAACATTAAGTTCATTGGAAATAAAAAATTTAAGCACAATAGATTTCATTCCATGAAATGGAGTAAAAAGATTGGCAATCGATGGGCAAGTTAAAATGATAAACAAGCAACACACTATTCTATTTTAAAAGAAAGTTATTTAGGAACAGTTGAATCAAAGCTCATTTCATAATCTTTCTCACATCATCTTATTTCATTGGCACCACTAGCAGCAAGTATAACTTTTATTCTTGGCACGTTGGCCACACTCTATATCCCCAATTCACTTATTTCGTTTTCAAGCATCTTTATAGATTATCAACAGCAATACATTTTAAATCAAGACCTTAGGTACACATATGAGCAAATAAGAGTCTTAAGCATATCGAATTTTTCTCACGTAATTTGTCATACTAGCTTTAATTTGAAACACAACATAAAACCATAACATTATAATACGCAACCCTTACTTTGAACATATATCTTTTTGACATAAGGCTCATTCAGAATAGTCAAGTATATAAGGGATAACCCGGAGCATAGGAATTAGGAACTTGCGCCAACCATAGTTGAAACTTACAAGAACATAATGGAATTCAATTCTAAGAGAATAGTTTAGCAAACATACCTTTTTTCAGCTTTCCTTTAGTTACTACAACGTCCCAACACTTCTAGCGCTAACAATATATAGGAAGATAGCAAACAAATCGGATAATAATTAGAAGGATTCACATGGTCTAACTCTCTTAGGAATTTTGTCAAACACCTAGCATGCAAAATGGAATACAAAGCTCTACAATGGTAATCTCTTCCTCCCTCAACCAATTTTAACAAGAAACTACCCAAACTATTAATCCCACATACTACAACCTATTGTCAAATGCATGGCCTATTTCCAACCCCACAATATACTAGAACTCATAACCTCTTGCGTGAAAGCTTAGGAGTAGGACTTACCGGGATAGATGATAATCTAGTCATTGACTTGCTTGATTCTTGAAGGTTGGGGAAAGATTGGATGATTAAGATGTTCGGTTTCCTCCTTCGCTCTCTAAAATGCTCTTACCTCTCTCTAAAACAATAAGACAATCGCCCAAAAATAAACCCCAAAGGCTATTTATCAAAATGGAGTCGTGTTAATAAAAATAGGAAAATGGACCGTCCGAAATCAGGTCCGCAGACCACTTTTGCGGCTCGCATATTATTTTTGCAGTCGCAGAATTGGCCGCATAATCACATTCAGCCAGCCTTTTTGAATTTTGTCATAACTTCTTGTAGGAGTGTCCAAAAGACGAACGGTTTGATGCGTTAGAAAGTAGACTCAAAGGGATTTAATTTGATAGGTATATCACCTCCTATGTGGTTATAGATTTGTAGCAGCATGTGTTTGAAGTAGGATCTTGTGCGAATTGAGACATCCTTTTCACTTAATGTATCCAACTCGTTCTATACAATTCTTGCCATTCACAAAACTCCTTAGTATGTTCCAACACACCTTAATCATATATTTTCATTTCAAAATAATGTGGTTAAATCCCATGGGTCTCCTTTAATACTCTAACACATTATTCCCAAATACCGCTGGCGCACTATAAAATCTTAAAACATTAGGAATTTTTTAACGGGGCCATGCATTCTCCCCCGCTTAGGATCATTCATCCTTGAATGAGGAGTAGTGTTCGCCCCGAACACCTAACATAACTTGACTCTTCTTTCAAACATTTCAAGCCCCAAATTTCACTAACTCCAAAATTTTTTAGAAATTTCGGCAGAGTCTCCCCTGTAATTGGGCCTAACCACCTGCCAGAGAATCACCAAAATCACTCCTAACAACACATCCACAACTCGACAAGGTATCAAAATGTATATCAACATCACTAATCTCCACATTACAGACATTACATTATCAAGGGTGATATCTGGGCATGGGCGGCAATTATTTAAATCATAACACATAGAAAGTACCTTTCAAATCACAACCATTTGCCATACAGGAAAGGGAAAATATTTACTTTCCACAACACTTTCGGCCTCTATGGTGACCTTCTCGACTCACATATTTCGTCATAACAGATTAACGAAGGAAATCTCAACTACAGAACCTACCTAACAAGGATGAAAAATAGATACCCCTCATAAGCCGATTATCCATTAGCTTCACCTTCTCTAGCTTCCACCGGAACAATAGACAAAGGATTTCCTACTACCTTCCTAAACATAGACACATGAAACACCGGATACATGGAGTACAACGATGGGGAAACATCATACTCATAGTTTCGCACATTTCCTTCAAGATTTCATAACGCCTAATCTAACTACACATATTTTACCTTTATTAGGAATTCACATAACATCCTCATGGATAAAATATTGAGAATCACATGTTCACTTTCTTCAACTCTAAATCTCTACGCCGAACACCAAAACTAAATCTTTGGTGACCTCCGACAATTACTCTATGATGTGCTAGCATGAATATGACCATAATATTTCCTATCAAATATATTTGATCATGGGATGATGCTTCCTCTTTGACATGTTTTAACCTTCAACCTCCATAGGTTGCTATAAATAGGAACAACGAGGTTTCGAGTTTGAGCTAGAATTGTTCAAGAATCCATCATTGTACTGAGAAGGGCATTTCAAGAGGATATATCCTAAGACATGAAGATTACTACTGACAACGCTGACATGGTTAAATCACTACGATGACATTATCTATTTGATAACTGAGGCTTGGAGTTGCTAGGTACACATTGATAACATGGAAACATGTACGTGATCCTAAGATGTAAAATAAGTGAGTCATTTTAGACAACTGATATATGGGAGGCATGATTGGGAGGATAAAGACATTAGCATCAGTTATTCTTGGAAGACTATGAGTTATGAAAAGGGACAGCAACAATTGTTTCATTCCAAATGTGCCTTGTTAGGAAATAGTAAGCGTCAAGGAGAAATAGGCAAGTACGTGACGCCCATTGCCTCCTTGAGTGTAGGGAAGATAAGTTTAATTCAAAATGAGAAGATTCTTGCACCCTGAATATGATATATATTTCAAAAATACATGAAGTTACACTATGACGTGAACATTAAATGCCACAAGGAATTGATATGCCACAAGCCCATGAGGTTGAAAAAGGAGTTGAACACTCGTGAGATTATTATCATTCTAACATACCAGGCCACTTAATGGGCAACTACAATGCTAGGAACAAAGTGAGTTAGTCACTAAAGCTTGATTTTGGTGGATATGAACATAAGGTGGGAAAACAAGAAGATCTTCGTTTGACAAATTTGTGAAAATCTCAGATTTCCCAGAAACTTTTATGCGGACAAGTGAACCCCCTTCTTTTAACAAGTACATATATGATAGGTGCTGAGATGTGCTCTCATTTTACTAGACGGTGAAAAAGGATTCGTGATAATATTCACAAAGGAGTAAAGTGATTGTTCAAACAATAGGAGCCACATACACCGGAGAGAAAAGAGTGGCTCAAGAAGGATCTCAACACTAGGCTGCTTTACATTGCGATCGTGAAAAGTTAGTATCGGAGCTCTAGGTTCATAAGTGTTAGGATTCGTAGGCATATTTTGTACGGAGACGTGTGTACTTATCTTCAGAGGCTACGGAACTGTTAGAAAAACTTCACTTTTTCATTCTTTATCGTGCGAATTGGTTGATTTCGAAAACTAAATCTTTGACTTTCTATTTTCTCATATATGGTGAGGACACGCACCGCAGGATCCGAAGATCAGACACCTGTGCCCCCATCTAAAGTCGCTAGTCCGGGGCTGGGGCAGAGACGAGGTCGGGCACGTGGTGCAGCTAGAGCATCTGCCCGAGCTGCGACAGAGGAGCCACCAATAGCTCTAGTTGGGGGACAGACACCCGAGGCGCCTGTTGCCACCCCAGCACTTTAGGAGACCCTCACATACTTCCTGAGCATGCTCGGTACCTTAGCTTAAGTGGGGATGATCCCACTTGCACCAGCAGCATCTGAGGATGAGTAACATTGGCTCGAGAGCTTTAAAAAGTACTACCTACCTACTTTTAGTGGTTTGGCTTCAGAGGATGCACATGATTTTCTCGAGGAGTGTCACCACGTTCTCCACACTATGGGAATTGTGGACATGACTGGGGTTGCCTTTACTACATTCCAGCTAAAGGGAGCGGCATATCAGTTATGGCGGGCGTACAAGGTGGGTAGCCCAGTCGAGGAAGCTTCCCTTACATTGGATCGATTTTTAGAGTTTTGAGAGAGTTTGTTCCTCAGACCCTTCGAGATGCTTGGCGCACGGAGTTTGAGCGGTTGCACCAGGGTACTATGTTAGTATCGGAGTATATTGTCCGATTCAGTGAGTTGTCTAGGCATGCACCAGCCTTGGCCACTACAGTTAGAGAGCGAGTCCGTATGATACATCAAGAGGCTCAACCAGTGTATTAGATTCAACATGGCTAGGGAGTTGGAATGAGACACCCCGTATCAGCAGGTGGTTGAGATTGCAAGGAGGTTGGATGGTACGTAAGACCGTGATAAGAATCATAGGGATTCTAAGAGGCTTCGTGGCATGAGGGGATTTAGTGATGGTCACGCTGCAACTACAGCCCGTCATTGTAGAGGCTATGTGAGTCATCTAGTTCATTCAACACTTCCAACTTCTAGTGGTGCTCCGATTGTTTTGAGGTCTCAAGTTGCACACTTTGCTCGGCCATTTTCTAGTGCACCTCCTGCACGAAGTGCCTTCAGCGGTCAGTCCAGCCGACTAGGCCCGATCTATTCCTAGCCGCCACGTCTACCAAGAGCTTGTTTTGAGTGTGGTGATACCCGCCACATGGTCAGAGACTTCCCCAAACACAGGAGGGTGCACTTCCCAGGCTACGCAGGCACCACGAATTCAGTCAGGTCCGCAGACTTCTCAGGCCATGATTGTTGGCACAGTTGCCGCTCCACCCGCACAGCCAACTAGGGGTGGCGGATGGGCGGGTAGAGGTCGCCTTAGATGGGGACGCCAGGTCAGATTCTATGCTCTTCCTAGTAGGAAAGAGGCAGTTGCTTGAGATTCAGTCATTATAGGTATAGTTCTGGATTGCCACAGAGATGCATCAGTCTTATTTGATCCGGATTCACTTATTCGTATGTGTCATCTTACTTTGCTCTGTGTTTGTATGTATCACGTGATTCCTTGACTTCTCCTATTTATGTGTCCACACCTGTGGGAGATTCTATTGTTGTTATTGGTGGTTTTGAGACAAGAGTTGATCTGTTGTTACTTAGTATGGTAGACTTTTATGTTATCTTGGGCATGGACTGGTATCGGCCTATCATGCTATTCTTGATTGTCACGTCAAGACTGAGACAATGGCTATGCTAGGTTTACCACCGTTACAGTGGAGAGGTGCATTAGATTATGTTCCTAGCAGGGTTATCGCATTTCTAAAGGCTCGGCGGATGGTTTAGAATGGGTGTAATGTTTATCTAGCCTTTGTGCATGATGTGAGTGTTGATACTCCTCTCGTTGAGTTAGTTCCAGTAGTGAGATACTTCCTAGATGTATTTCAAGCAGATTTTCCGGGCATGCCGCCCCGATAGGGATATCAATTTTGGTATTGACTTGCTGCTGGGCACTCAGCCCATTTCTATTCCGCCATATCGTATGGCCCTAGCGGAGCTCAAGGAGTTAAAGGAGCAGTTGTAGGAGTTGCTTGATAAGGGATTCACTCGGCCTAGTGTCTCTCCCTGGGGTGCTTCGGCCTTGTTTGTGAAGAAGAAGGATGGTTCTATGCGTACGTGTATTGATTATGGTCAATTGAACAACGTTACAGTGAAGAACAGTCTGGCTCGGGAGCAACTGACTCAGGCTTGCTTTATCGGCTTAGGGACGAGCCTGAATAGGATGATATTCTTGTGGCCCGTAGACCGATCTCCCTCGAAGAGTGAGTGATTGTTGAACAAGAGTTTCATGAGGCCTACCTCCCTTAGATTAGGAGAGTCGATAAGGAGATCGGAGCCGATACTTCCCGGGATGCTGGCCATGCCACAAAGGAGACACCCGGTGTAATAGACATTTTAGTGTCTCTTTCTTATATCGAGTCTATCCTCGAAGAGGATCGAACGACAAAGGAGCGGTCAAACGAAGGGCCCCATGGTGCGGACTATCCCCTCCATTCCTTTTTTGAAGGTGTGAACTCAACCGTCCTAGAAGACTTCTCCAGGTTAGGTGATTTAGAGGTGCCGAGGAAAGACCCATTTTCGAAGGTTGGGGGGCTGAACTCGAGCCCAAAATCAATCAACTGGTACCCCGCCCCGAGCATGGACCCCGGCCAAAAGGGGTCAATAATCATCACCATCCTAGAGATAAGGTATTGTTCCGAGGTTCAGACAAGACTCGTTCTCGACGTAAATTTTGTTTGAATTTTGTGGGGGGGCTCGGTATGACTGGAAGCATTCCCTGAAGTGCTTGTTTAGATGTTTTAGATTATAGCTTTGCCGAGGGTAGCCTTCGAACCGGTTTGGAATTTTAAAGGCCTTTATATTTTGGTTATGGGCTTCAGACGTCTCTGAGTCGCTTCTAGAGTGGTCGTATCCTTTTATGTTTAGGCACTGCCTAATAGGCTTCTGTGCCTCCGGGCTTCAATAACCCGAGCCATCCGAGTTTTCCTTGAACGGCAGTCCCCGAGTGGAGGTGATCTTTTGGATCCGGATAGAGGTGGCCTTTGGGCTCCTTATCCTTGACGAACAAAATGTACTAGTCTTAAGGGGCAAAATATGTATCTACAAGGTAGAAACTTTCTTTCATTATTGTGTGCAATATACAAGATTGTAAATGAGTACAAGCTTCGTGTTATGGCTTAGGTGGTCTATGCGGGCACGGTTCACTTGACCGTTTGCCCCTTACAATAAATCCTATCCACCGAGCCCAGACTGTTCAAGCACAAAATTTCCTTCCTTGCTAAAATCATTACACGAGGGTTATGGGCCCCAGTGTTCGTGGTCGATCATTGAGAAGGCTCGGATACGGTTGATGCAATCATCGATTCCAGTTCATAACCGGTCCTTGATTCTATGTTGGCACAATCCACTGGTGCCTCGTTAAAACCTTGCCGGAAAACCCATGTGGGACAAACCGGTTAAAGGGAAAAAGAGTGCAACGCGTGCTTTTAGGCCTAACAGCTACACCATTCTTTGGTTGGTGCCTGCAACTGTTGGTCCAGTTCCAATATATGTAAAGATAAGAATGAAGGGTGCCGTACCTAAGTGGGTTACACTCTAGTGGCCCCACCTTAGGGGTCCAGTTCCCAGTTATTTGGAAGTTTCACACCGTTCCCTGCATCGAGCTTATATGAACCTTTACCGATAATCTCGATAATTTGATATGCACCTTCCCAGATTGGCCCCACCTTCCCTTTGTTTGGGTTTCGGGTATTCAATTCCACCTTTCTTAATACCAAGTCCTCGATATCCGTTATTTTTGGGTGGCCAACCGGACGAGGGAGGCCTCGCGCCTCTCGTCCAATAGTTTTAGGCTCATGCTCATGGCCTCACCATTTGACTCTTCAGTCGCATTTCGGAACCTGAAACTTGGTTCTCCTACCTCAACCTGTATTAATTCTTCGGTGTCGTAGACCAACGAGAATGGGGTGTCCCCAGTACTAGATTTTGAGGTCTTATGGTACACCCACAGGACTTTGGGCAAAATTTCCTTCCATTTTGCTTTACCATCGGTCAGTCTCTTCTTAAGGTTTTGGAGTATGGTCTTGTTTTGTAGACTCTGCATGCTCATTCCCACTAGGGTGGTAGGGTGTTTATAGGATCCTCTTGATCTTATGGTCCTTGAAAAATTTGCTCACCTAACTGCCGATGAACTGCTTACCTTTGTCACATACGATCTCGGCCAAAATTCATAACCGACATATTATGTGGTCCCAAATAAATTCAATAACTTCTTTCTCCCTGACTATCTAAAATGCATGAGCTTCAACCCATTTAGAAAAATAGTCATCCATAAATAATAAAACTTGAGCCTTACCGGATGCCCATGGCAGGGGATCGACAATGTCCATTCCCCATTTCATGAATGGCCAAGGTGACAAGACCGAATGCAGTAGCTCCCCCGGCTGGTGACCATCGGTGCGTACCTCTGACAGCCATCGCATCTCCGTACGAACTCCTTTGTATCTTTCTCCATATTGATCCAGTAATAGTCAGCTCTGATTATTTTACGGACTAATAATTCGGCCCCTGAGTGGTTTCCACAGGTGCTTCGTGAACTTCCCTCAAAATGTATTTGGTGTCTCCCGGCACCAGATATACGGCAAGTGGACGATCGAATGTTCTTCTGAATAGGGTGTTATCTTCGTACAGGCTGAATCTGGCCGCCTTCATACGCAGAGCTCTTGATTCTTTAGGATCTGAGGGTAGCTTCCCGGTCTTTAGGTAATCTATATACTTGTTTCTCCATTCACAAGTTAAGCTTGTTAGGTTTATCTCGACGTCGCGCTCTTCCACTACCGATTGCATGAGTTATACGACCGTTCCTGAGTTGAACTTATCGTCATCAACGGACGACCCCAAGCATGCTAAAGCATTGGCTTCGCTATTTTGATCCCGGGGTACGTGTTGCAAGGTCCACTCCTTTAATCGATGTAGTGTTTACCTATAGTTTATCCAGGTATCTCTGCATTCGTTCCTCTTTTACTTCAAACGTCCTATTGACTTGATTCACCATAAGGAGGGAATCGCATTTGGCTTCGATCACTTTCGCCCCCAGGATTTTAGCCAATTTGAGACCTACAATCATAGCCTCATACTCGGCCTCATTGTTAGTCAATTTCACAGTTCTAATAAATTGTTTAACTACGTTACCCGCCGGTGGATTTAACACGATGCCAACCCAGACCCTTTTGCATTCGAGGCATTGTCCGTAAATAGGGTCAATATTCCCAAGGAAGTCCCCGAGTTCAGGAACAACTCCTTTTCAACTTCAGGGATTAAGGTCGGCGTGAAGTCGGCCACGAAGTCTGCGAAAATTTGGGATTTGATGGCGGTTAGGGGTCGATATTCGATATCGTGCCTGCTAATTTCCATGGCCCATTTGGCCAATCATCCCGATAGCTCGAGTTTATGCATTATGTTTCTTAACAGGTAAATAGTTACAACACATATGGGATGTCATTGAAAACACGAATTTTAACTTTCGGAAGGCGCTTAGTAAAGCGAGCGCCAACATCTCCAGGTGAAGATACCTAGTTTCGGCCTCGACCAAAGTCCTGATAACATAATAGAAAGGAAATTGTGTACCTTCCTCTTCTCGCACTAGGACCCCACTTACCGCTATCTCGGATACCACTAAGTACAGGTATAGCTGCTCGTTTTCCGTTGGAGTATGAAGAAAAGGTAGGCTCGAAAGGTACCGCTTGAGTTCTTCCAAAGCTTGATGGCACTGTGGCTTCCACGAGAAGTTATTCCTCTTCTTTAACTACGAAAAGAACCGATGACTTTTACCGAAGGACCTTGAAATGAACCAGACCAAGGCATCTATATGCCCAATTAGCTTTGAATGGCCTTGACATAGTCCATGATGGTGATGTCTTCTATGGCCTTGATCTTGCCGAGATTAATCTCGATTCCCCGGTTAGGCACCATAAACCCGAGGAACTTTCCACGTCCAACCCCGAATGCACCTTTCTCTGGGTTCAGCTTCATATTGTATCTCTTTAGTATGTTGAAGGTTTTCTGCAAATGTTCCAAATAGTCCTCTGCTCGCAAGGACTTTACTAACATGTCGTCAATGTAAACCTTCATCGATTTTCCTATTTGTTCTTCGAACATCTTGTTTAGTAGGCGTTGGTAAGTGGCACCAGCTTTTTTTTTTTAATTCGAACAGCATTACATTATAACAAAAGGTGCCATATTTGGTGATGAGTGAAGTTTTTTCCCGATCGCCCGGGTCCACCCGGATTTGCTTGTACCCAGAATAGGCGTCGAGAAAGTTGAGGATCTCATGGCCGACCATCGCATCGATCATGCGATCGATGTTGGGCAGAGGAAAAGAGTCCTTGGGCCATGCTTTGTTTAGATCTTTGTAGTCTACACACATTCTTATTATATTTTCCTTTTTAAGGACCACTACTATGTTTTCTAACAAATTCGGGGTGCTTAACTTCACGAATGGACCCTATTTTAAGGAGTTTAGATACCTCGTCTTTGATAAATGCGTGCTTGACTTCGGACTGAGGCCTCCTCTTCTCTTTAACGAGGCAAAACTTTGGCTCCAAGCTCTGCTTGTGTGTAGTTATTTCTGATGGGATCCATGTCATGTCAAGATGGGACCAAGTGAAACAACCTATGTTAGCTATAAGGAATTCAATGAGTTTCTTTCCTGAGCTCGGGAGTTAATCCCGTGCCTAGGTATACCTTTTGATCAGGCAGGTGCTCGATCAGTACGACTTGCTACAGCTTCTCGACCGTTGGCATAGTGGCATCGGAATAATCAGGGGCTATGAAAGACCTGGGAACCCCGTAATCATCGTCATCGCTCGTCTCCTGTTTTCCTGGTTCGTCGGGGCCGGTGTCGGTGGTTGCTATTTGGTTTCTTCCTTGACCGAACTTGGGTTCTCCGCAACCATCTCATTGACCGCGAACATCTCTTTTGTGGCCGGTTCCCCTCTGCAAATTGTTTTAACTCCTCCTGGTGTAAGGAATTTCAACTCCTGATGTAATGTCGAGGGTACTACCCTTATGTTGTGAGACCATGACCTTACAAACAGAGCATTGTACCTCATACTTCTTCGATCACGTACAACTTTGTTTCCTGAATAGTTCTGGCGGTATTCACCGGTAGGTTATCTCCCCTTTAGTGGTCTCACATGCCATGTTGAATTCGTTTATAAATCGGACTGCTGGCACAATCTGGTCTTGTAGACCCAGCTGTTCTACGACCCTCGATCTGATGATATTGGTTGAGCTAGCTAGGTCAATTAACACACTCTTAAATCAAGATTTATTTTTGAGTACAGATATTACCAGTACATCATTGCGTGGTTGCACAATGCCTTCAGCAGCCTCGTCATTGAAAGATACAGTTCCTTCTGGCACATAATCTCGAGTCTATTTTTCCCTTGTGATGGACACTTCGGTGCGCTTTAACATTGGCCCCTGGGGGGACGTCAACCCCACCAATGATCATGGTTATGACGTGTTGAGGTTCCTCTTGCTCAATCTGCTTGTTGGAGTCCCTCTTCCTGATGTGATTTTTGGCTCGATCACTCAGAAACTCTCGGAGGGGTTCGTTATTCAATAACCGGGCTACTTCCTCTCCCAATAGTCGGCAGTCTTTGGTTATGTGGCTGTGAGTGCCATGATACTTACGCATTAGGTTGTGGTCCCTTTGGGCGAGATCGGATTGCAATGTTCAAGGCCACGTAGTATCTTTGATACGTCCGATGGCTGGTATGATGGTCACGGCGTCGACGTTGAAGTTGTACTCTGATAACCTTGGTGCTTCTTTAGACCTGATGGTTCAGTCAAAACTGCTTTTGCTCATGAGTCCTCGGTTGCTCCTTTTTTCACTTCTTACAGTGTTGCATCCGGACCCATTACCCCTTTTGATCTCCATTATACAGTTGATGTCGGCCTCTATTCGATCTTAGTTCATGATCAATGTCTCTCTTGGATCTGTCACCAGCTCTAACGGGATAAATGGACTCGGAAGGGGCCTTGAGTTGATCGTCTTCGACCCTGATTTTTGATTGGTATCGGTTATGGGTGTTGCCCAAGGTGCTACCGGGTATTCTATCAGGTTTTGCTTCAACTGCTGTGAAGCCAATGAGCTTTGAGGATTGAGTCATTGGGTGAAGGCCTGAACGGCCCAATCATCTACGATCGGGGACAGGTCCATTCGTTCCATTTGAAACCTCAATACGAATTCCCTGAGCATCTCGTTATCTCTTTGCTTTACCTTGAAAACGTTTGATTTCCTGGTGTCGACCTTGACGGCCCCAGCGTGCGCTTTTACAAAGGCGTCTGCGAGCATAGCAAATGAGTCAATAGAATTAGCTGATAAGTTGTGATACCATATCATAGCTCCTTTTGACAAGGTCTCTCCGAACATTTTCAATAGAACAGACTTGATTTCATCATCTTCTAAGTTATTTCCTTTGATAGCGCACGTATAAGAGGTCACATGATGCATGTGTAGTAAAAGGTAAATAACAAAATGTATGAAGTGACTTTCATTTTTTTGAAATTGGTGCACAAGATGTGAAGAATGCAATTTAATATTTTTTCTCTTTTTTTTTAAAAGAATGGATTAGGCAAGAAAGGAACAATATAGGATTTGACTAAAGTACAAAGTTTAATGAACGATAAGACACAGTGCAAGACAAGGCTAAAGGATGTACCAACACTATATCTTACACTTTTGATCTAGTAAATAAAGTATGAATGAATTTTTTTTAAAATAAATGAACATGTATAAGAAGCTGCTAAAGAAATGAAGATATAAAAGAATATATAAAGGATAAGTGGAATATTCGTAAATTGACTAAATGAATATCAAAAGATACACTTTAGAAAAATATGCTTTATGCACAAAGATTAACTATTTAAGTGAAAAACTGAAATATAGAAATAGAAATTTACTCTAAATGATTGGTGAAAGTGAAAAGGAACAACGTTTGAGCAATCTTAATATATAATGGATAAACTAAAAGAATTAATTTGATGAATAATGAATTAATATGGTATAAAAAGGATGTATCAAAATACTTATGACATAAACAATTATTTTATATACAAGAAAAATATTCGTGCTAACAATGAATTATTATTTGATGAGTAACTAAAGATCATTTTTAAAGGAACTCAATTATGTGAGCCAAACCCGAATGACTACAAGGCCTAAGTTTCTCAAAGAATGGTATGATAGTCCAACTACAATCCCCTACTTATGATGTGTCAATTAAAGAGCAAATTTACATATAAAATGATTCAAAGAGGTGCTCATACAATTGTAAGACAAAGCCAAAATTATCTATTTATTTTTGTCAAAGATGACATGTTTTCACTTTTATATATGTGTAAATTTAACTAGTTGGATGTATGTCAATCACAAATCACATTATGAATATCACGACAAAAAATTTCCCCCGTAGGAAGTCGTGACGGCACCTAGTCTCAAAAACAAGTTAAGCCTAACAACAAGCGGAATAATGGAAATAGCAACTTAAAATCTCAAAACTTCAACAACTGCATAAATAAAATCTGTAACTCTAAATGTACGACTCCTAAAACCTGGTGAAGTATAAGTGACAAGCTTTAATGACAATTATGAACAACCCTCTACATCACTGTCTAAGATAGTGTAATGAAATAAGGAAAATTAGGATAGAATGGGACTCTAAGGCTTGCGAATGTGGGCAGGTGTACCTTGATGTTTCCAAAGCAACCTCAGATAACTAATGCCGAGACTGAGACTGATAGGAAATATCTGGATCTGCACAATAAAGATGTGTAGAAGCTTAGTATGAGTACACCACAACGATGCCCAGTAAGTGCCAAGCCTAACCACGATACAGTAGTAATGAGGTCAGGTCAAGGCCCTACTAGAGATAATATGAAACAAGACGAAAGATATAACGATATAATGATAATGACAATGGAATGAAACGATAAGAAATTTATGGAAAATTAACAACACACAGATGAAAAAATAAGGATTTACGTGTTAAGGAAACAAACAACCAAGGCAAGCACAGCAAATAGAGGAAGATCAACAAGGTCCACTACCGAGGTACCGCCTCGTAGTCCCAAATGATTAAAGTAAATCACAATCATTCCTTATATCACCGCATGAGCCTTTACATTTAGATTTAGAAATCATTTTTCCCGAAATATCGTCCCGCGTTTTAGCCTACCTTATCACACCCCCATGGCTTCTAGTAGTTCCCCTACTAGACACGCGTATCCAGCCCACCTTATCTCACCGCATGCGTTTCAACACCCAAACCATATACCCGCTACATGCGTATCAATATCATAATGTATCACAATTTGCACCTCAAGTGCCCAATATCACAGCTTGCTAAAAAAACCAACAACAATAGAATTTCACAATAAGGAGCCCGCGGCTCAACCACAATGTACACAAAGTCTCAACAATAACAACCGGAGAGTAGCTCAATAAAACGATATTTCACAACTTACACTTGCCTCATTAGAAATCACGGCCTTTGTAACTCAATACCAAACTCAACAACATGATATTCCAGGGCTAGCAATTTCATGTTAAGAATTCACAGTTAAATAATGGGTACGGAATAAAAGGAGTAAGTAGTTCTACCAAACAGGTAGAACAATTTGCATCAAGAGATGATGCAAGTAGACAGGTGAAATTAGACTAAATATGATGACTACATGTTAAAGTAACTCAATTAAAGCATGAATTGAAACTACATAGCTAAAAATCAGAAATTTCACATTTAGCCCGTGTACGCACTCATCACCTTGAGTATAGGGTTTTCACGTATCACAATTATCACAAAAATACCAAATCCTAAGGGGAATTTCCCCAAAACAAGGTTAGACAAGTCACTTACCTCAAACCACGCTAAATCAATCAAATAGAAGGCCTTTCCCTTGATTTTTCTAACACTGAATGGTTCAAATCTAGCCAAAACAATATCATACTATAAATATAACTATAGGAAACTAATTTAAACAATGAAATTAAGATCTTTGCAAAGAATTAAAAAATCGACCAAAAAAGTCACCCCGGGCCTGCGTTTTGGAACCGGACCAAAATTACAAAAACTGAGCACCCATGCGATATCAAGTCCAACCATACAAGATTTATTCAAATCCGACCGCATTTCCCCTTTAAAAACTCAAGGATTTAGACTAAGGAGTTTCTATTTTTTTCCCATTTTCCAACTACAAAGCACCAATTAAATAATTAATTTAACAATAGATTCATATGAATTTATCAAAATGAGTGAGAATCCCTTAACCCAATGTTCTCTCTGAAAATCCCTCAAAATTTTACCTCAAACAAAGCTCTCTAAGTCCCAAAATGAAATATGATTCAAAATATCGAATTTCCCCTTTTTCTGCCAAGTGACTTCTGCTTCTGCGGCCCTTGGGTAGCTTCTGTGAAGCTGCACTTGTTGAAAAACCATTACAGGTGCGAAAAACACTTAATTCCTCAATTTTCGCTTATGCGGACAATGGCTCGCACCTGCGACCCTGCTCCTGCGGAGTATTCTCCGCTTCTGCGAAGGACAGCCCCTTTTCCGCTTCTGCGACCATATCTCTGCACTTGCGGATGCGCAGATGCAGTCCACTCCTCGCACCTATGATCCTAGCTGGGCTAAGCCTTTTTGCACTTGCGATCACTAGCTTGCTTTTGCGAGCCCGCACCTGCGGTCATTCCCTCCGCATGTGCGATGACACTAGAACGGCCCAGCTTTAGCATAACACTAAGTCTAAAAATTAATTCGATTTCCATCCGATTCACACCCGGGACCGGGACCGGGACCCCGTCCGAATATACCACCCAGTCCCACAACACATGACGGACTAACTCGAGGCCAAAAATCACATCAAACAACACAAATTCTACGAATTGCAACCCAAATTCAAGCCTAAGCTGTTGTGAATTTCAAAATTCTGAAACCAATGCCGATTCATACCATAACAACTCCGATTCACTTTAATTTTGCACACAATTCATAAATTATATTACGGACCTATTCCAACTTTTGGAATCGAAATCCGACCCCGATATCAATAAAGTCAATTCCCGATCAAACTTCTAAAACATCTTCCATTTTCCAACTTTCGCCAAATCATGTTGAAACGAACTACGGACCTCCAAATCAACATCCGGACACACTCCTAAGACCAAAATCACAATAAGCAGCTATTGGAACCATCAAAACTCCATTCCAAAGTCATCTTCACATAAGTCAAACTACGGTCAACTCCTACGACTTAACCTTCCAACTTTGGGACTACGTCTCCCATTACAATTCGAAACTCACTCGAAACCAAAACCAAAACCCCCGGAAAGTCATGTAACTACAATATAACATAGAGGAGGCAAAAAATAGGGGATCGGGGCTGAAGAATAAGTAGTCACCACTTGAATGAAATTAGCTGACTTGGTCAATCTATCCACAAGTACCCATACTTCATCGAACTTACTCCGAGTTTGTGGGGGCCCAACAACAAAATCCATAGTGATCCGCTCCCATTTCCACTCTAGAATCTTTAACCTCTGAAGCAACCCATCAGGCTGCTGACGTTCATACTTCACCTGCTGACAGTTTAGGCGCCAAGCTACATATTCCCCTATGTCCTTCTTTATCCGCCCCCACCAATAGTGATGCCTCAAGTCCTGATATATCTTGGCGGCAGCCGGATGAATGGAGTACAGCGAACTGTGAGCCTCCTAGAGAATCAACTCACGCAAGCCATCTGCATTGGGCACACACAGCCTGCCCTGCATCCGTAACACACCATAATATCCAATAGTCACCACCTTGGCATCCCCATGCTGAACCGTGTCCTTGAAGACAAGCAGATGGGATCGTCATACTGACGCTCTCTGATACGATCGCAAAGAGAAGTCCGACAAACCACACAAGCCAAAACTCCGCTCGGCTCTGACACATCCAATCTAATAAGCTGGTTGGCTAAGTTTTAAACATCCGAGGCTAATGGCCTCTCTACTACCGGTAGATATGCTAAACTGCCCAAACTATCCGCCTTGAGATTAAAGGAATCGGCCACCAGATTGGCCTTTCTAAGATGATATAGAATGGTGATATCATAGTCCTTAAACAACTCTAACCACCTCTACTGCCGCAAGTTAAGATCTTTTCATTTGAGCAAATGCTTTAGACTCCGGTGGTTGGTGTAGGCCTCACAAGGGACAACGTACAAATAGTGCCACCAGATCTTCAAGGCATGAACAATAGCTACTAACTCAAGGCCATGGACAGGATATATCTTCTCATGCACTTTCATCTATCTAGACGCGTAGGAAATCACAATACCATCATGCATCAACACCACGCTTAGAACGATACGCAACACATCACAGTACACACTATAAGACCCCTTCAATCTCGTCATTGCTTTCAACCTGAGGTTAACTTTGTTACTTATTGAGTACATGTGGTTCGTTGAACTCATACTACACTTCCGTACCTTACATGCAGATTTTGGATGCCAATGTTGCTGTGTATGGCGGGAGCTGGCATTGAAGATGAACATGCGTGCCAGTTATAGCTGCCTCTTGTTCATGGTAGTTTTAGATTTTTAAAAATCTGTTTATGTACATTTCGAACAGATAATGAATTTATTTCATACCAGCTTTGTATATTCTAAGTCTAAGAAGCTCAGGTGATTTATTTTACGAGTCCTTGGGTTGTTGTATAAAAATTATTGCATAATTATTTTCTTAGTATATCACATTTGAAATATGATTATTGTTAAATTGGCTAACCTAGTAGGTTGGGGTTAGTTTCCATCACGACTAGTTGGATTTTGGGTCATGACAATAGGTGTCCTAGTATACCTTAAATATTAGGTGGCAACTCTAGACATCAATTAACCTTTTAGAGTACTATAAATTCTAGTTTGTTCTATCTTGTGCAAAAATAGGGTGCAAATACATGGCGACTCTGCTGGGGATGCTTCAGGTTCTAACCACAACAGATTCGATCAATAAGTTGAGGGATTACAAGTTCTCCAATAATCCAATTCTATTCTCTTTGTCACATGCTTCAGGTTGTATATTCTCTAGTTCAATCATATATTCTTTGCTTCAAGTTGTATATTTCTTGCTTTAAGTTGTATATTGTTTGCCTCAAGTGGTATATGTTTCGTTGCATGCTTTTAGTAGTCTATTCTTTGTCATGCGCTTCGAGCGGTATGTTCTTGTTATGCTTTAAGTGGAATTCTTTCTCATCCGATTCAAGCAGCGTATTCTCTGTCATGGTCATGTTGTATATGCTTTTTGTATGTCTATGTTGCATATTCTGCTACATATGACTGTGTTGTATATTCTTTGGCACATGCTTTTGGTGCTGCCTTATGAAATTGTCATCACTTTTCCATCAACTCTTGGTCGTTCACAATCACACAAAAGTCACGTGAGGGTTGTCTTTACACCCCTCCGAGCTTTCTTTCAAAACTCTCTAGTTTCAGAGATTGGAAGACGAGGTTAATTACATGCCATCTAGTAGTTGTCCATAACTGTCACGACCCAAAAACCCACAGCAGGCATCGTGATGACACCTAGTCTCTAGGACTAGATAAGTCGATTACTAACAACAATTAAGCTAGTTTTAACAATGATTGTTTGAAACATAGTTTAAAATAGATACTGAAACAAAAGCGAAATAAGCTTACACGACAATGATCATAACAACCTCCCAATATTTGGTAATACAGAGTCACGAACTCTAAGCAGCTCTACCTTGATTCCTCGCGATCAACAAGCTCTACCTTGAATCCTCGCGATCAACAAGCTGACTCTGCCCGAGTCTGATATTTCCAATACATGGCGCTACACAAAAATATGCAGAAGTGTAGTATGAGTACACCACGGTCGGTACCCAGTATGTATCAAGACTAACCTTGGTGGAGTAGTGACGAGGTACAGTCAAGACACTCGCTAGACAAAATAACATGTGCAGCACAAAAATATAAAGCTAATAATGGAACACATAAATTAATGAATGGCAATAAAATCAACATTTAATATAAACAGTAAAGCAAAAAGAACATTGTGAAAATACAATTGAAACTAAATAAGGAACACAAAGGAAAAGCAATTAATCAAGCCATTCTAACACAAGATTCACAACAAAATCACTTCGTGATACCTCATCTCATAGTCACAAGTCACAGGTCTCAACCCACTATCATATACTCACGGCACCTCGTGCCCACATCTCAAATCAAAAGTAGACGTACAACTAACGTGCCAATATCTCAATCATCCTGGCATGATCACAGGCTCACATTCACAATCCGCCCGGCGTGGTCACATGCTAACAATCACAATCCACTAGCATAATCATAGGTTCACAACCACAATCCGGCCGGCATGGTCATAGGCTCACAATCCCCCCCCCCAGCTGGTCGCATGCTCAATATGAACATGGATACAGATAATACCATAACACATGGGCATGATCAATAAATGTCATGTTTATACTCCTGAGCTAGTAGAAGTGGCATGCTACGATGTACGATTGTGCAAGTGTACTACTACAGCCCAAGTCAACAAGTAATATTAAGACATCGAGTAGCTCTTCAAAACAACAAAGCAAGTCAAGTAAGGTTTACGAAAAACACAAGGAAAAGCACACCATCACAAGAATATCACCAGCACGATGTTTCCAAACCATGACACATCATCCCTAACATTGCCACCCTTATCTCTCTATTAACCACTCGTATCACTCCGTGTAATAGCCACCCTTATCACTCTAACCTGACAACAACGTTTTCCACCCTTATCACTCCGTACATTCAGCAACAACGAAATGCCACCCTATGCTCCGCATAACAACAACAGTAAAATGCCACCCTTATTGCAAATCCCCATAAAATTTCGCTTAAAACCTGGGGTTTTGTTGTGCCGAGGTAGAGTAATGTGATTGAGGGTTGTAGAAATTAATCGTGGAGAGCTTGCTTGCTGCGGTACAGACTTTTTGGGTTGTACACTATGTCGGGGAGTTGAAGGAATTGTTTTAAAGACAATGGCACTTCTTCAGTCCACTATGTGACTGCAAATCCACTTTTTGGGCCGCAGATCGGCAACAGAGTGAAGCAGAACTTGAGCTAATTTTGAGGACCATTATGCGGTCTATTGTGCGACCGCATAACCATTTCACGGGCCACACAATCCATCATAGATCCCGCATGAGAAAACATCAGAATGAGGTTCTGCGGTCCATTATGCGATGACATAACTAATCTACAGACCGCAGACATGTACAGCCTTGCCCAATTTTTGGGACCCTTTATGCGGTCTCGTTTGTGGGCCACATACGCGCTTTGTGGTCTAATATGCGACTACAGACCCGACTTCGTAGAGATAAAGTTTTAGAAATCTTCACCTGATCCCATTTTTATAAAAATAACTTGGGGTTTATTTTGGTTGGTCCTAACTGATATTTTAGTGAGAGGAAAGTGTTATAGAGTGAGAGGGAGACTCTTAAGCTAATTGTTCATCAATATTTACTCAAGACTTGGACAATTCACAAGAAAAAGTCACAAGGTCTTCATCCAAGAGGTAAGGCTTCATGCCCTAGTCATCAATTTTGAGTTTGGGGTAGAAGATGGGTAAGAGGGAGTGTGATTCTTAGGTATGGGGGTGTCATCTATTCATGCATGCACCAACAAAGTTGTGGGAAGGTTGTTGAGCTCAAAAGGGTAGATATTGGGTAGTGGGATGAAGGAATTCACCATAGGAGGACCTTGAAATCATAATGCTCGCCTAGTGTTTGATAAAATGCTCAAATGAGCTAAAACCCCGGCTATCTTCCTATTTATGGTCAAATATTTGTTATGTTTTTAAATAGATTGAGGTTGCTAGAATTCCCAGATCATTGTAGTAATTAAGGGAGCTCAAAGCAAGGTATGTTTGCTAAATTCCTCTTGTAGAATCAAAACAATGATGTCCTCGTAAGTTGTAATTATGATTAGCTCAAGCATTTATATCTCATGCTCTGAGTTATTCATAAATTTGACTATTCCGAATAAACTCTGTGTCGAAAGATATATGTTTAAAATTTATCCCAAATGCTCCTGCCATATTTTGTTATCCTTCGGGAATGTGTTCAAAGTATGGTTTGTGTATCACAATATTAGGAATTCAATTATGTTTCAAATGCCAATTATCATGCCAAATTATACTTACCTCTAAGTTAGGAAATATACTTACCTCAAAGTAGCTAAACTGATATTCTAAAATGACCTTCTCATATGAAACAACCTCCGGATGGCTCAAATCTAGGCAAAATAACTTTAATGAAAATGAAAAAGTCAAGCCAAAAAGTCAACCCCGGACCCACACCTCAGAACCCGATAAAACCCACAAATTTTGACAACCCACTCAGTTACTAGTCCAACCATACTACTTTCATCCAATTCCGACTCCGAATCGATGTTTAAAACTCAATTATTCTCTTTAGAAATTTTTTGATAAAAGCTCCCAATTCTCCAATCAAAACATAGATTAATTCAAATATGAACTTATGTAATCATATTAAAATACAAAAAGTATAGTTAGATACTGACCCCCATGAAAAGACGAAAAGAACGACATGGAAATCGCCTCAATCAGAGCACTAGAACTCAAGGTATGCTCAAAATGCCAAAAGAACGCGGTCTAATTTTTTATACACAGGGTTTTTCACTTTTGAAAAAAAGAATCGGCACTTGAAGAAGCGAAGTTAGGTTCGCATCTGCGAAGCACCAGCACCAGCTTTATTCTCCGATACTAAAATGAGCATAACTCCCTCATACGATGTCCAAATTCGACGATTCTTTTTGCTATGGATCCGTAATTACGATACGGAGCTAATGGTTTAAACAAAACAGAAATTGGAGCTCATTTGCATAATTTGGTACCATTTATGCTTGAAGAAACGAAGTCGAAACATCAAAAAAAGCACAACACAACCCAAACCTATATGAAACTCACCCGAGCCCCTCGGAACCCCGTCCAAACGTACCAATAAGTCCAATAACAGAATGCAGACCTGCTCGAGGACTCATATCACAATAAACAATATCAAAACAACGAATTGCATCTCAAATTGAACTTAATGAACTTATGAACTTTCAACTTCTACAACTCGGGCCGAATCATATCAAAACCCAGAATGAAGTCAAATCTTGCATGCAAGTTCTAAATGACACAATGGAGCTATACCAACTTTCGGAATAGAAATCAGGACCCGATATCAATAAGGTCAACTCTTGGTCGAGCCTCTCAATCTTCCAAACCTTCAACTTCCCAATTTTTGCCAAAATGCATCAAATCAACCTGCAGACCTCCGAATCTAAATCCGGAACACACACATAAGTCCAAAATCACCATAAAAAGCTATTTCAATCATCAAAACACCATCCTGGAGTCGTTTTCACGAAAGTAAAACTCCGGTCAACTCTTTTCACTTGAACTTCTAAAACAAGAATTGTTCTTCCAAATCAATCCTGAATCATCCGAAAAATTGAACTCGACCACGCATGCAAGTAATAATACATAACACGAAGCTACTCGAGACCTTATGCCACTGAACGAGACGCTAATGCTCAAAACGACCGGTGGGGTTGTTACATTAACTCATGCTCAAATCTAGGTAAATCTACTCTTAGAATTCCTAGGTCGTTGTACATATGTTCTTGCTGCTTGTTTTAGCTAGATTAATTGTTGCATATCTGCTACTTGTTACATATTCTTTGT
Organism: Nicotiana obtusifolia; assembly: GCA_002018475.1. Lineage (NCBI taxonomy): Eukaryota > Viridiplantae > Streptophyta > Magnoliopsida > Solanales > Solanaceae > Nicotiana > Nicotiana obtusifolia. The sequence goes on from MCJB01000001.1 coordinate 213,798, forward strand.
ATGTTACCCATTCGTATGCGGTATGTATCCTATATCTGCTATTGTTATCTATTCTTTATCTGTTACATGTGCCTTCTACCTATTACCTACTGTTAGGTTCTCTTTGTCTTACTAAACACCGATTGATTTGTGTTGAATCTTGACCTTTCAAATACACATGCCCAGTCCGGTCTTTATGATCATGCATTACAATCATACAATCCTTTGGACTATATCATTATTTCCCAAACATACATCAATTCGATTTGGTAATCTTCCACTGATTTGAAATATCCATCTCAATTAGACTTCACATTTCCACTGACTACCGTCATTTAAAACAGATTCGTGCACTATGCTATCATCTATCTCTTATTCAGGAGTTACCAATCTCCACCCACCCAGCCAAGAATTCTTATTCATAATCTTAATTCCCCTCAAGGTACAATCACTTATTCTTGATAACCATACAAATCTCTTATTTCCAGTAGTTTTCCTGAACTACGCTTGGACCTGATTCCTGCCTTAGCGGGATACGTAGGCAACTCTATATAAGGATTTTGTCTCCCTACTGCTTCGAAACAATTTCCTCAATAATGGAGACTGGGGCAGTTCTTTTGGAACAGTGCAATGATGCTCTAAACCCAGAAACCTCTGAGAGCATCAACAAAATATCATCCAAAATCCAAACGTTAAACGTCATGCCAACCTTACTCTGACCCTCACCGGACTTAAATCCTAACATATGGGAAGCAAGTCCTTTCTTCAAACATCTGGCTATGAAGTGACGGTGTCCATTCCGAATTCCCAAATTCAAATATTCAATACAAGTCAACACATTTTGTTACTGGGGTAATTTGTTAGTCAACCTTTGAGAAGTGTTGTGCTCACACGACTCGGACAAACGAAGAAGAACAAGCGAAAGCTCAAGTCAATACGAATTGATTTCCTTCCCTTGAACTAAGAATTTTTCTTTGGACGCAGGAGGGACAACACATTCTCTAGAACTATCATTGAATGCCAAAATCGCATTCCCGATCGCAACAGAATACACTATTGACTACACGTCCTAACTCTTCACCTTCTTAATTTTATAAATTCACCTAAGAGGGACTCTAACATATTCTCCTCTATGTTTTGCAAGAATATCATCCTAGGCACTTCAGGGGAGATATCATTTGGACTTGAACTTGGTGGAGCATCAGTCAGAGAATCAGAGGAGTAGTAGTTTTAAAATGAATTTTATCATGTTTTTTTGACTTCGCTGCTCTCACCACTTTTCTATATTCAGATCAGAATTACGTTCCCGATTATTAACCGGGGACAATCATCAAATGGTTCCTGTGGACAGCCGAAAGGTGCTCATCCTAGGACTGCATGGAAAACAGCATCCGACATTGGACATTGTGGAACATCAATCAAGCAATCAACGGAATGTCAGTTACAATTCTTGATACCATCATTTTTTGATGGCACTACTCTCACCATATTTCTATATCTGCATCAGATTAACGCACCGACTAGAGACCTCAGATTTGGGCAATTCTTGAAGGGATTTTCAAGGAGTTGATTGGGGTAAGTGATTCTAACTCGGTTTTAGTTGTATTACATGAATCCCTCATTATTTGTGCCATTTAATTAGTGATTGGAGTTGCAAAATTTTGGAAAAAGCAGTGGAACATCTTACGCCAAATTATGGGGATTTGAGTGGATGGTGTCGGATTTGAGAAATTTTTGTATGGTTCGACCCGTGGTTGAATGTGTCTTTGGTTTTTGTAATTTTTTTTGGATTTCAAAACGTGAGCCTAGGGTTGACTTTTTGACCTTAGCTAAAGATCGTAGTTTTATTAATTGGAATCAATTCCTACAACTTTCATTTGAGAGTATTACGTATTTTGGCTAGAATCGAGCCTTACGGAGGTCGATACGCATGGAAAGGGCCTGCTAGCAGGGTTATTTGATTTGCTTGAGGTAAGCATCTTGTTTAAACTCGGTTGATGCACCAATTGCCTAAATTGTTTTGATAGCCACGTGCTATTAGGTGCGCACATACGTGGGAATGAGCCCAAGTGCGGGCACCGGGGTAACATATTCATCTTCGGGTTGTGCTCGTGCTCTTATAAGCCTAGAATTGACTATTAAGCGATAAGCTATGATATCTCACATGTTGTAACAATTTATACTTTTTAATCCCTGAAAGAACCTAATAACTACTTTTCAGCGACGAAATTGCCGATTTGAGCTATGATAGCACACTTTGAATATGCCTACACTATAGCATGTCATTTATACCAGTCCGGGACCATGAGAATCTTATTTCATTCATCATATACATGTATAACTATTTAACTACTCCTGTATAATATGTTTGGACTCGAGGCCCGTGACTTTGCCGGGCGGATTATATTATTGACACGTGAGTTGTCCAAGAGGATCCATATATTGATACCATTGGCACGTGAGCTGTCCGTGCATCACGTGAGTTGTCCCTGCAGATCCATATATTGATTTTACTGACACGTGAGTTATTTGTGTCGCACCTGAGTTGTCCGTGCTGGCTCTATTGTTAGCATGTGAGTTGTCCGTGCAACTTATGGAATTTGCATTTTCTTGATTATTTATCTGATATAATTGTTTTCTTCCTCTACATGCCATGATATTGTCAGAGTAGGGCATTTGAGAAATTGTGCACATGCACACACGGATATTCTTCTCACGAAACTTAATGAGATAGTTTTAAATATTGTTCTATGGTGATCTAAAAAGGCAGAACTATATTGGAATAGCTAGTATCCTCAATAATTTAAGCTTCTCTTACCTTTCCTTGTTTATTTACGACACTAATTGAGTTGGTTGTACTCACACTACACTCTGCACCTCGTGTGCAGATCCAGGCATTTCCGGGCATAGTGGTTGTTTGATCTTGGAGTTTTTACCGGTTCAGAGACTATCGAGGTAGCTGCTTTGGCGTCTGTAGACCTTCAATATTCTCCTATATCTCTTAGTTTTACTTATGTTGTTCTACCCTCATAGATAGTGTTTCAAATTATGTTATTTTATAGATGCTCATGTACTTAGCGACACCCGGATTTTGGGAAAGTCTGTATTCGAGGCGCAGTTATTCATATCGGCAATTTATAAGAGTTATTACTTTTAAACTTGCTTCATCTTATTATTAATATAAAAATGCCTAGTTTAATTGTGATTGTCTGCTTGCCTTGTTCTGTGATAGCGCCATCACGATATTAATTTGGCTCGTGACAAATTAATATAGTTAGTTGCAATGCCTTGAAATATGTGAGTAAAAGAAGTGTTGAGACCCATACATCTCATACTCTCCAACATTCATGAACTACACATACCTGATTTTTGACCTTGTGTCAAGATACATAAGCAACTAGTCGTGGGTCTGGCTTTCTCATCTTAGTTGGACGAGTCGGTGAAGTCTGGCCACTTGGGTCACAGTTGAAAGAAGATCCTTGTGAAATGGTCATCTCGGGAAAAAATAAAAAATAAAAAAAGAATGTATATATCTTCCCCCATTTCTTTGAAGTCTTTCTATAGACATCAAAGGAAAATGAAAATCCAAAAACATAGCCCCACATACTTCCTCCTTGAGGAAATCCAAAAATCCGAAACATCTTCCTCTATCCCTAATCTTCAAGAACTACGCGTTACTGATTCTTGACCTCGTGTCAAGATACGTAAGTAACCTATAATGGGTCCGATTTTTCTCATCCTTACCTGGACGAACCGGTCAAGTCTGGCCACTTGGGTTACAGTTTACCGCAGATCTTTACCAAAAGATCATTTCCAAAAGTCCAAAAATAAACATATACACATCTTTCTCTGTTGCTTCTCTAGAAGTCTCCCCGTAAGACATCAACATCAAAATCCAAAAATATTATCCTCTTTCCTTGAGGAAATTCAAAATGGAAAACATCTCCCATTTATCTCTAGCCTTCCCGAACTACGCCTAAACCAATTCTCGTTTTGACGAGATGCGTAGGAAACCTTCAGGTTCGGTCTTATTTTCAAAAAAGAAAATTATCAATCAGGGACCCTTCCCGGGTTCGATCTTATTTTTCAAAAAAAAAAAAAATCATCAGTCAAGGACCCTTCACAAGTTCAATCTTATATTTCATAAAATCGAAAAAATCATCAGTCAAGAACCCTCCTCGGGTTCGATCTCATTATTCGAAAAAATCAAAAAATGCTCCCATCGTACCGAGATTTACATTCTTGTCCTTCCCATTGCATGGAGATTTTACTTTCTTGTCATCGCTCCGAAATGGAACGGTACCCAGCCCTGTACTAACAATGCACCTATACGAAACGGTACACAACCCGTCAAGTTACTCTCCTGTTAGCACTCCTAAACAAAACGGTACCCAGCCCCGTACTAATAATGCTCCTATACGGAACGGTACACGGCCTGTCATTTCACTTTCCTGTCAGCGCTCCTAAACAGAACGGTACCGAGCCCCGTTCTAATAATGCTCCTCTACAGAACGGTACACAGCCCGTAATTTAACTTTTTTATTAGCACTCCTGAATGGAACGGTACCCAGCCCTGTCCTAACAATGCTCCTATATAAAACGGTACACAACCCGCTATTTTACTTTCCTGTCAGCGCTTCTAAACGGAATGGTACCCAGCCCCGTACTAACAATTCCCCTATATTGAACGGTACACAATCCATCATTTTACTTTCCTGTCAGCTCCTAAATGGAACGATACCCAGCCCCGTACTAACAATGCTCCTATACAAAATGATACACAACCCGTCATTTTACTTTTTTGTCAGTGCTCCTAAATAAAACGGTACCTAGCCCCCTACTAACAATGCTCCTATACGAAACGGTACACAGCCGGTCATTTTACTTTTATGCCAGCGCTCCTAAACAGAATGGTACCTAGCCCCGTACTACTAATGCTCCTATATGGAATGGTACACAGCCTGTCATTTTACTTTCTTGTCAGCGCTCTTAAACGAAACGGTACCCAACCCCATAATAACAATACTCCTATATAAAGCGTAACACAATCTATCATTTTACTTTCCTGTCAATGCTCCTAAATGGAACAGTACCCAGCCCCGTACTAACAATGCTCCTATATGGAACGCTACACAGCCCGTCATTTTACTTTCCTGTAAGTGCTCCTAAAAGGAACGGTATCCAGCCTCGTACTAATAATGCTCCTATATGGAACGGTACACAACTCGTCATTTTACTTTCCTGTTCAATGCTCCTATACGGAACGGTACATTACCCGTCATTTTACTTTCCTGTCCATGCATTTATACGAAATGGTACCTAAAAGACCGTCTAACATTTTATGTTCGGATAGTTCTTCGGAACGGTAATAGCAAAGCCTATTTTACATTCAATTCTCTTTATCAAAAACCAAAAAATTGATTAAGACAAAATTTAAATTGAAAAAAGCTAAATCAAAACCTTAAAAATATTTTTTTTCACCCTTCCTGAACTACGCTTGACCTGATTCTCATTTCAACGAGATACGTAGGCACCCTGCAAGCTCGATCTCATTTTTTCAAAAATCACAAAAAAAAACTTGATTAAGTAAAAAAAGTGAGAGAAAAAAAAATATTGTTGTTAAGCCAAAATCCAAAAATCCAATAAAAGGGAAACCCTTCCTCGAGTTTAGTCCCTTTAGTCAAAAAATTAAAACAAAAAAAAAAAAGAAGGAAAAAACATCAAATAATGACTTTCTTGCTACCAACATAGTTAGGAGGCCACATGGGAATGAACACGTGTTTGAGTGGTATGATGGAGAGGATCAGCTTCGGATAAACCGTAGACTCTTGTGGTACCTCTCTATTATACCTTAGTGATGCTTGAAAATCGTGTGCTAATAGTTACGGTATGAACAAAGCCGACCTCATTGTTTCATGTGCATTGTGTGGTGACCCTAGATTAGAATCCATTGCATTAGATTATAGATCTAACACTTGGCCCGAATGTCTATTAAGGCAAAATCCCGAGTAACGCTTAGTTTGGGACAAGATTGTAGGCCTTCTTTGACCCGTTTTATCCTTTCTAGCCAACCAAATGACATCAATCACTAGCATTCCCCCTTTGAGCCTTAAACCTTTTTCTTGGACAAACACATCTTAGCCTATACCCTTTTGTGCTTAAGAGAACTATCCCTCTCTTGGCCCAATCTCCCTGTGCTCACTGAAAATGTGTAACTTCGGATGAAGACCAAAGTGAAGGCGACAAGCATGAAAAGGCAAAAGATGCAAAGTCCAAGACAATCAGAGACATGATTTCCGAAAAAGAAGGCGGAAACTCCACCATTTAAAAGGAGGATCAAAAAAGAAGGAAAAAACTTTCATAAGTTAAAATGAAAATTAAAAAAAAAGGAGAAAAATGGAAAAACTCCACAAATTCAAAGAGGACAAACCCCGACGAAAAAGAAAAAGAAGGGAAAAACTCATGCAAAGCAGGAGAAACCTCAATACAAAAGAAAAGAATGAAAAATAAAACTCCAAAAATGAAAGAAGAATCTCCTACAAGTTCAAAAGAAGTCAAAGCAAAGAAAGGGAGATCGAGCTAAACAAGATCAAACGCCAAGGCATGGTTTGAACTCCGAAGAGACTGATGCAGTGCAGTGCTTGTTGAGAAATCAGTCGCTTTCAACCCAAATGAATGTCCTACCCGACCTAAGCCTACATTGCAAGCCAATGATAAAGCTCTACATGATCCTATTCCAAGTTTTCTCACATAAATGGATACTCACATAAAGGTCAAGCATATGGTATCTCAATCTCATGCATTGAATGTCATTCCATGTGTTAGTGCCCTTCGCAAAATGTCCTAAAAAACAACATAAATACTTCATAAATGCGTGAAAACTAGGACTTTCTTTGTGGTGAGGGCACTTGAAACATGAGTTAGGCAGAATACAAACCCTTGATTGAAACAAGACGAATAAATCTTGTCGAACCTTGGAGTACTTGAGGTACCCCTCGAAGCTATAGGAATTACCCATAAGCTGATCTCGGTTCATTGAAAAGTATATGGTGGAAATTTCTATGCATAAAACTACCAACCAAAGTCAAGTAAAAAAGAAGAGAGATGATGATTGATCAATTAATCACAATATTTCTCTACCCTTCAAAATTTCAGATATTCTCTACAAAAAGCTACAAAAACAGCAGAAAATACAGAAAACAAAAGAATCAAATTTTGTTGATGGTAGAGTTAGGTCTTGTTGTAATAGAACTATGCCCGACCTGACTTCCCATGGAGGGATACGTAGGCAACCCACATAGGGTCCGGTCCGAATCTTATAATAAAAAACCCAATATCATTTCTATATATCGAAACCATGTCGCGACTTTATTTCCTTTGGTAGGGATACGTAGGCAATCCGTATCGGATTTAGTCATCTTTTGTGGTCGAACTACGTTTTGGCCTGATTCTATTGGGATACGTAGGCAGTCTTAGCCAGACTCGACAATATCATATAAAAATCCTATCATTTTATAGCTATCGCCTACCTGAGTCATTAATAACATAAATCTATTAATCAATTTCTGACACAAAATAAAACTATTTACTTTTCCTGGCACCGTGAAAACCAAGGACGCAACGTATCTGAAGCTAGTGAAAAGTGTAGACGAGGAGGAGAAGAGGGTGAATAGGGAGCGTTATAAGTTGGATAAGAAAGAGGCAAAGTTAGCAGTCACAGCGGTGAAGACTGCAGCATTTAGTCCTTGTTCAGGTTAGCCAAGGCGCGAGAAAGGAAGGAGCATGACTTGGATCAAAGGAAGTGAGTTGTTGTTGTTGTTGTTGTTGTTGTTGTTGCTGCTGCTTTTCCAGGTGCCCTCCTGAACAATGGGCATTTCACTTCAATATCAAAGTTTCCAGGCGCCCTCCTAATCAATAGGCATTTCAAAGTCAAATTTTCTAGGCGCACTCCTGAACAATGGGTATTTAATTTCAAGTTCATATTTTACCGGCAACCACCTTCTAATATGGGTATTTTAGATTTTAAATGCTCCGATATCGCTTCGGACGGTGCACAGTCCAAATTTCTTTCAAATCAAAGTGCTCTAATCACTTCGGACTGGTACCCAGTCCGGATTTCCTTCAAATAACTAATGTGCTCCGATCACTTCGGACTGGTATCTAGCCCAGACCTCTTTCTAATTGGAGTTCCAACCTGGGAGCCTATTTCATTCAAAAAAATCACATATCCGTCCTTCTCAATCCAAATAGAAGGCATAGTCCATGCTTGGTCAACGCTAGTGATTAAAGACGCGACACAACGTGTAACTACCTTCTAATAAATAAACTAGGGCAGATTTTGAGGACAGACGTCAAGCTTTCCAACAGCAATCGACGGCATGTCCCAAGTATTATTCATACATCCCAGTGACATGGGGTGTGTAGGTAATTCAAACCCCCATAGTCATAATAACACCTGGTGTCCTTACAGCTTGGTGTTGGGGCAACAATTTTCAAAACAAAAATCAAATTCAAATGATCCATCGCTTCTCGAACTATGACCGGCCTGATTCTCATTAAATCCGAGATATGTAGGAAAACTCAACACAGAGCCGGCCGTACCCACATCAATATTCATCCAAACCAATCCATCCACTATCCAAATTCCACGTCCCAATGTTAGCACAGTCCGGCAATGGGGTAATTTTCGAAGCAATGATGGGATCACGCAAGTCATATTCGTCCTCGAACATTTGTCTTCCACTCCACGAGGCTACGATTCGCAAGTAGCACTTAGTTGCATTCCATAACTACATGTGACATGATTCTCGTGCAACCTTAGATATGTAGGCAACTCAAATACCAGTGTTCGGTCACAATCTTCTAAGCCTCCTCATTCCTCATCTTGTCACGTCGAGAAAAAATTGAGTATGGTGTCAATTTCTTTGCCCAAAGACTGTTACATCATCACCGATCAAAGAGGGGCAGCTGTTGAAGCTCAATTTTGACCCTTCGTATTTAACATTAACTTATGTAGGCTTCTATGTCCAAAAGTGATAAAAATATACTTGTTGCACATTAATTAGCTTTTATGCAATTTATTGATAATTATTCCTATTTTTACAAAATACGAAAATTTCTATCATGTTATTGCAATTAGTTAAATACAATAGTTTTTGTGCATTTTTATAAATTTCAAACAATTAATTGATAATTATTCTATTTTCAAATAATAGGATATTCTATCAATTCATTGTCTTGTTGAAAAATAAAATAATAATTACTACAACTTTGTTGTAATAATTGACATTTAAATAGATACTACAAGATATCTTAATTAAATAAACATTTTCAATTCTTACAATACAGTCTATTTAATTACAAGGAAGCTGGCAGAATTTATCTCGAATACCGACCAAATACAGTCTAAACCCAGTATCTCGTCAAAATCCAGGTGACAACACACTCGATGTGACAACACATTGTGACAAGTCACCTGATGTTACATGACGTGACATGACTTTCTTTGTATTTTGACCACATGTTTTTTCTCTCATTTTTACATTTATTTTACTTTAGATTTGGTCAAAAAAAAATTTACCTTAGCCCCTACGTCTTCTACACTATACACACGTACAAAATATCTACACACGCCATTCATAATTTGACTACCATCAAATCTTAAGTCCTCCCTAAACCCTCATATATTTTCACTCTCTCTTCATTTCATTTTGAGAGAGACTCAGCCGCACACCTATGAAATCTCTAATTATTCTCTCAATACTTGAGAGACCAGCCGTCTCTCATCCTTGAATCACTCAGTCTCTCTTTCAATTGAGAGACAAAGGCAGCCGCTGCTCTCCACCATGGCCGGCAGGCCGCCTCAACTTCTACCTCTCCCTCCCCTTCATCAGCCCTTTCGTTTTTATTGTTGGTTTGGCCGGATATCCACTATAACGGACCAGATTTGATCGGAGATGCCCTGAAATCTGGCGACCTCTATTTGCTTCGTCTTTTGGCCATTGTTCCGGTGCTAGAGCCATTGATGCAACACCTGTGAACTTGATGTTTCTTATTTGTTCTTGTTATTGCTGGAAAATGCGCATATTTGGCCGGAATCGAGCTATGAACGATGCTTTCCATCTGGCTTTGGCGAAATGATTCTGGCTCTTATTTCTTCAAACTTTGGCAGATTTGAACTTTCCCGGCGACATATACATTATTAGGCAAGGTAGGGAGTTTCCAACGACGATCTCCGACAGTGAGTTAAAGGCTCATTACCAGATTTGTCATTAACCGTGACACCTTCGTTTTGCTGCTCCATCGTTTGGGGACTGACTTCAGTGACCCTGTGATTCTTCTCTATACGATTTTGCTATTATTATATCTGGTGGATGTTTGTGTTACTGGTCCATTTGTTTTTGCTGGTTAGTAATTTTCAATCCCACCGAAGTTCATCTCCTGTGGGTTGTTTCCGGCAGACTCCATGCTTTCTGGCGAAGTTCTGTTGCAATTGTTCTCCGTCCCTTCATTTTGTTCATAGTATCGGACGTTGTCCCATTGTTATTAGTCTCTGTAGAGGGGTGAATTTGACTCTTTTGTTGGCTAAATTGTCTGTTGTGTTTGGTCTAAGTGTCAGTTTATGAAACCTTATGATGGACTCAATTTTGATACTATATTGTTGGATTCTAGTTTTTGATTTTTAAACAGATGTAACATATTCATTTCGGGTTGTGCTCATGCTCTTAAAGCCTAGAATTGAGTGCTAAGCGATAAGCTATGATATCTCACATGTTGTAACAATTTATACGATCTTTTTGAGCCATGTTGAGGCTACAAAAAGGTTTAATCCCTGAACATACCTGATAAATGCTTTTCAGTGATGAAATTGCCGATTTGAGCTATGATAGCATACTTTGAACATGCCTACACTTTAGCATGTCATTTATACCAGTCCAGGAGCACGAGAAACTTATTTCATTCATCATATACATGTATACCTTTTTAACTGCTCCTGTATGATATGTTTGGACTCGAGGCCCGTGACTTTGCCGGGCGGAATATATTATAGGCACGTGAGTTGTTCTTTCAGCACGTGAGATGTCCAAGCGGATCCATATATTGATATCATTGGCATGCGAGTTGTCCGTGCATCACGTGAGTTGTCCCTACAGATCCATATATTGATATTATTGACACGTGAGTTATCCGTGTCGCACATGAGTTGTCCGTGCTGGTTCTATTGTTAGCACGTGAGTTGTCCGTGCAGCACGTGAGTTTTCCGTGCAGCATGTGGAATTTGCATTTTCTTGATTATTTATCTGATATAATTGTTTCCTTCTTCTACATGCCATGATATTGTCTGAGTAGGGCATTTGAGAAATTGTGCACATGCACACACGGATATTCTTCTCACGAAACTTGATGAGCTAGTTCTAAATATTGTTCTATGGTGATTTAAAAAGCCATAACTATATTGGAATAGCTAGTATCCTTAATAATTTAAGCTTCTCTTACCTTTCCTTGTTTATTTATGACACTAATTGAGTTGGTTGTACTCACACTACACTCTGCACCTCGTGTTCAGATCCAGACATTTCCGGGCATGGTGGTTGTTGATCTTGGAGTTTTTACCCATTCGGAGATTATCGAGGTAGCTGCATTGGCGTCTGTAGACCTTGAATCTAATCCTCTATCTCTCAGTTTTACCTATGTTGTTCTACCCTCTTAGAAAGTGTTTCGAATTATGTTATTTTATAGATGCTCATGTACTCAGTGACACCTGGATTTTGGGAAAGCTTGTATTCGAGTCGCAGTTATTCATACTGACTATTTATGAGAGTTATTACTGTTAAACTTGCATGATCTTATTATTAATATAAAATTGCCTAGTTTAATTGTGATTGTCTGCTTGCCTTGTTCAGTGATAGGCTCCATCACGACATGTTGTATTTTGGATCCTAACAAATTAATATAGTTAGTTGCAATGCCTTGAAATATGAGAGTAAAAGAAGTGTTCAGACCCATACATCTCATACTCTCCAACATTCACGAACTATGCATACCTGATTTTTTACCTTGTGTCAAGATACGTAGGCAACTAGTCGTGGGTCCGGCTTTCTCATCTTAGTTGGATGAGTCAATGAAGTCTGGCCACTTGGGTCACAGTTGAACGAAGATCCTTGGGAAATGGTCATCTCTGAAAAAAAATATATAAAAGGAATGTATATATTTTCCCCTATTTCTTTGAAGTCTTTCTATAGACATCAATGGAAAATCAAAATCAAAAAACATAGCCCCACATACTTTCTCCTTGAGGAAATCCAAAAATCCGAAACATCTTCTTCTATCCCTAATCTTCAAGAACTACGCGTTACTGATTCTTGACCTCGTGTCAAGATACGTAGGCAACTTATAATGGGTCCGATTTTTCTCGTCCTTACCTGGACGAATCGGTCAAGTCTGGCCACATGGGTAACAGTTTACCGTAGATCTTTACCAAAAGATCATTTCCTAAAGTCCAAAAATAAACATATACACATCTTTCTCTGTTGCTTCTCTAAAAATCTCCCCGTGAGACATCAACATCCAAAATCCAAAAATATTATCCTCTTGCCTTGAGGAAATTCAAAATCCAAAACATCTCCCCTTTATCTCTAGCCTTCCGAACTACGCCTGAAATAATTATCGTTTTGATGAGATGTGTAGGAAACCTTCAGGTTCGGTCTTATTTTCAAAAAGAAAATTATCAATCAGGGATCCTTCCCGTGTTCGATCTTATTTTTCAAAAAAAAAATATTCATCAATCAAGGACCCTTCCCAGGTTCAATCTTACTTTTCATAAAATCGAAAAAATCATCAATCAAGAACCCTCCACGGGTTTGATCTCATTATTTGAAAAAAAATCAAAAAATGCTCCCATCATGCAGAGATTTACATTCTTGTCCCTCCCATCGGATGGAGATTTTACTTTCTTGTCATCACTCCGAAATGGAACGGTACCCAGTCCTGTACTAACAATGTGCCTATACAAAACGGTACACAACCCCTCAAGTTACTTTCCTGTTAGCACTCCTAAACGAAACGGTACCCAGCCCCGTACTAACAATGCTCCTATACGGAACAGTACACAGCCCGTCATTTTACTTTCCTGTCAGCGCTCCTAAATAGTACGGTACCCAGTCCCGTACGAATAATGCTCCTCTACAGAATGATACACAGCCTGTCATTTAACTTTTCTATCAGCTCTCGTAAATGCGACGGTACCCAGCCCTGTCCTAACAATGCTCCTATACGAAACGGTACACAACTCGCTATTTTACTTTCCTGTCAGCACGCTCCTAAATAGAATGCTTACCAGCCCCGTACAAACAATTCCCCTATACGGTACGGTACACAGTCCATCATTTTACTTTCCTGTCAGCTCCTAAATGGAACAATACCTTTCCCCGTACTAACAATTCTCCTATACGGAATGGTACACAGTCCGTCATTTTACTGCTGCTAAATAGAACGGTACCCAGCCCTGTACTAACAATGCTCCTATACGAAATGGTACACAGCCCGTCATTTTACTTTTTGTCAGCACTCCTAAACAGAATGGTACCCAGCCCCGTACTAATTACGCTCCTATATGGAATGGTACACAGCCTGTCATTTTACTTTCCTGTCAGCACTCCTAAACAAAACGGTACCCAACCCTGTACTAACAATGCTCCTATACAAAGCGGTACACAGGCTATCATTTTACTTTCCTATCAATGCTCCTAAATGGAATGGTACCAAGCCCCGTACTAACAATGCTCCTATATGGAATGCCACACAGCCTGCCATTTTACTTTCTTGTCAACGCTCCTAAACTGAATGGTACCCAGCCTCGTACTAACAATTCCCCTATACGGAATGGTACACAGTCCGTTATTTTACTTTCCTGTCAACTCCTAAATGGAACGATACCCAGCCCCGTACTAACAATTCTCCTATACAAAATGGCACACAGTCCGTCATTTTACTGCTCCTAAATAAAACGGTACCCAGCCTCGTACTAACAATGCTCCAATACGGAATGGTACACAGCCCGTCATTTTACTTTTTGCCAGCGCTCCTAAACAAAATGGTGCCCAGCCCCGTACTAATAACGCACCTATATGAAATGGTACAGAGACTATCATTTTACTTTCCTGTCAGCGCTCCTAAACAAAACAGTACCCAGCCCCGTACTAACAATGCTCCTATACAAAGCGGTACACAGGCTATTATTTTACTTTCCTGTCAATGCTCCTAAACGAAACGGTACCCAGCCACGTACTAACAATGCTCCTATATGGAACGTTACACAGCCCGTCATTTTACTTTCTTGTCAGCGCTCCTAAAAGGAAAGGTATCCAACCCCGTACTAATAATGCTCCTATATGGAACGGTACACAACTCGTCATTTTACTTTCCTGTTCAATGCTCCTATACGGAACGGTACAAGACCCGTCATTTTACTTTCTTGTCCATGTATCTATACGAAACAGTACCTACAACGCCCGTCTAACATTTTATGTTCTGATAGTGCTTCGGAATGGTAACCACAAAGCCTATTTTACATTCAATTCTCTTTATATAAAACCAGAAAATTGATTAATTCAAAATTTAAATTGAAAAAAGCAAAATCAAAACCTTAAAAATATTTTCTTTCCAATCCTCCTGAATTACGCTTCACCTGATTCTCATTTCAACGAGATACGTAGGCACCCTTCAAGCTCGGTCTCATTTTTTTAAAAATCACAACAAAAAAAAATTGATTAAGTCAAAAAAGTGAGAAAAACAAAAAAATTGTTATTAAGCCAAAATCCAAAAATTCAATAAAAGGGAAACCCTTCCTCGAGTTTAGTCCCATTAATCAAAAAATTAAAACAAAAAAAAAGAAAGGAAAAAATATCAAATAATGACTTTCTTGCTACCAACATAGTTAGGAGGGCACATGGGAATGAACACGTGTTTGAGTGGTATGATGGAGAGGATCAGCTTCGGATAAAACATAGACCCTTGTGGTACCTCTCTATTATGCCTTAGTGATGCTTGAAAATCGTGTGCTTACAATTACGGCAAGAACAAAGCCGACCTTGTTGTTTCATGTGCATTGTGTGGTGGCCCTAGATTAAAATTCATTGCATTTCATTGTAGATCTAGAACATGGCCCGAATGTTTATTGAGACAAAATCCTGAGTAACGGTTGGTTTGGGACAGGATCGTAGGCCTTCTTTGACCCGTTTAAGCATTTCTAGCCTACCAAATGACATCAATCCCTAGCATTCCCCCTTTGAGCCTTAAACCTTTTTCTTGGTCGACCACATCTTAGCCTATACCCTTTTGTGCGTAAGAGCACTATCCCTCTCTTGGCCCAACCTCCCTGTGCTCACTGAAAATGTGTAACTTCGGATGAAGACCAAAGTGAAGGCGACAAGCATGAAAAGGCAAAAGATGCAAAGTCCAAGACAATCAGAGACATGACTTCAGGAAAAGAAGGCGGAAACTCCACCATTTAAAAGGAGGATTGAAAAACAAGGAAAAAACTCCACAAATTAAAATGAAAATTCAAAAAAGATAAGGAGAAAAATGGAAAAACTCCACAAATTCAAAGAGGACAAACCCTGAGGAAAAAAAAAGAAGGGCAAAACTCTTGCAAAGCAGGAGAAACCTCAAAACAAAAGAAAAGAAAGAAAAATAAAACTCCAAAAATGAAAGAAGAATCTCCTACAAGTTCAAAAGAAGTCAAAGCAAAGAAAGGGGCATCGAGCTAAACAAGATCAAATGCCAAGGCATGGTTTGAACTCCGAAGACACTAATGCAGTGCAGTGCTTATTGAGAAATCAGTCGCTTTCAACCCAAATAAATGTCCTACCCGACCCTAAGCCTACATTACAAGCCAATGACAAAGCTCTACATGATCCTATTCCAAGTGTTCTCACAATAGTGGATACTCACATAAAGGTCAAGCTTATGGTATCTCAATCACATGCATTGAATGTCATTCCGTGTGTGAGTGCCCTTCGCAAAATGTCCTAAAAACAACATAAATACTTCATAAATGCGTGAAAACTAGGACTTTCTTTGTGGTGAGGGCACTTGAAACATGAGTTAGGCAGAATACAAACCCTCGATTGAAGCAAGACGAATAAATCTTGTCGAACCTATGAGTACTTGAGGTACCCCTCGAAGATATAGGAATTACCCATAAGCTGATCTCGGTTCGCTAAAAAGTATATGGTGGAAATTGCTATGCATAAAACTACCAACCAAAGTCAAGTAAAAATGAAGAAAGATGATGATTGATCAATTAATCACAATATTTCTCTACCCTTCAAAATTTCAGATATTCTCTACAAAAAGCTACAAAAACCGCGGAAAATACAGAAGACAAAAGAGTCAAATTTTGTTGACGGTACAGTTAGGTCTTATTGTAATAGAACTACGCTCGACCTAACTTCCCATGGAGGGATACGTAGGCAACCCACATAAGGTTTGGTGCCATACTTATAATAGAAAACCAAAAATCATTTCTATATATCGAAACTACGCTGCGACTTTATTTCCTTTGGTAGGGATACATAGGCAATCCATATCAGATTTAGTCATCTTTTATAGTCGAACTACATTTTGGCCTTATTCTAATGGGATAGGTAGGCAGTCTTAGCCAGACTCGACCATATCATTTTAAAAATCCTATCATTTTTCAGCTATCACATACTAGAGTCATTAATCACATAACTCTCTTAATCTATTCCTGACACAAAATAAACTATTTACTTTTCCAGACACCATGAAAACCAAGGAAGCTACGTATCTAAATCTAGTGAAAAGTGTAGACGAGGAGGAGAAGAGGGCCAATAGGGAGCATTATAAGTTGGATAAGAAAGAGGCAAAGCGAGCAGTCATGGCGGCCAAAACTGCAGCATTTAGTCGTTTGTATGAGGAACTCGAGGGCTGAGGTGGGAATAAGAGGTTGTTCAGGTTAGCTAAGGCGCGAGAAAGGAAGGCGCGTGACTTGGATCAAAAGAAGTGAGTTGCTGTTGTTGTTGTTGTTGTTGTTTTTGTTGCTTTTCCAGATGTCCTCCTGACCAACGGGCATTACACTTCAATGTAAAATTTTCCAGGCACCCTCTTGAACAATGCACATTTCAAAGACAAAACTTGCAAGCACCCTCCTGAACAATGGGTATTTCATTTAAATTTCAAATTTTACAGGCATTCACCTTCTAATACGGGTATTTTAGATTTTAAATGCTCCGATATCGCTTCAGACCGGTGCACAGTCTGAATTTCCTTCAAATCAAAGTGCTCCGATCACTTAGGACAGGTACCTAGTACGGATTTCCTTCAAATATCCAATGTGCTCTGATCACTTCGGACCGGTATCTAGCCCAGACCTCTTTCGAATAAGAGTTCCTACCTGGGAGCCTATTTCATTAAAAAAAAATCACATATCCTTCCTTCTCAATCCAAATTGAAGCATAGTCCATGCTTGGTCAAGACTAGTGATCAAAGACGCGACACAACATGAAACTACCTTCTAACAAATAAACTAGGGCTGATTTTGAGGATAGACGTCGAGCTTTCCAACAGCAATCGACGGCATGTCCCAAGTAACATTCTTACATCCCATTGACATGGGGTGTGTAGGCAATCCAAACCCCCATAGTCAAAATAACACCTGGTGTCGTTACAGCTTGGCAATGGGGCAACAATTTTTTAAAAAAAAATTAAAATCAATTGATCCATCGCTTCTCGAACTACGACCGGCCTGATTCTCACTACATCTGAGATATGTAGGAAAACTCAACACAGAGCCGGCCGTACCCACATCAAAATTCATCCAAACCAATCCATCCACGTCCCAGTATTATCACAGTCCGGCAATGGGGTAATTTTGGAAGTAATGTCGGGATCACACAAGTCATATTCGTCCTCGAACATTTGTCTTCCACTCCACGAGGCTACGGTTCACAAGAAGCACTCAGCTGCATTCCATAACTACATGTGACATGATCCTTATGCAACTTGAGATATGTAGGCAACTCAAATACTAGTGTTCGGTCACAATCTTCTAAGCCTCCTCATTCCTCATCTTGTCATGTCGAGAAAAAATTACGTATGGTGTCAATTTCTTTGCCCAAATACTGTTACATCATCGCTGGTCAAAGAAGGGCAGCTGTTGATGCTCAATTTTGACCCTCCGTATTTAACATTAACTTATGTAGGCTTAATTGTCAAAAAGTGATAAAAACATACTTTTTCCACATTAATTAGCTTTAATGCAATTTATTGATAATTATTCTTATTTTTACAAAATATCAAAATTTTTATCATTTTATTGCAATTAGTTAAATACTATCCTTTTTGTGCATTTTTTTAAATTTCTAACAATATAGTCTATTTAATTACAAGGAAGCTGACAGAATTTATCTCGAATACGGATCAAATACAGTCTAAACTCAGTGTCTCGTCAACATCCGAGGTGATAACACACTCGATGTGACAAGACATCATGACTAGTCACTTGATGTTACATGATGTGACATGACTTTCTTTGCGTTTTGACCACATGTTTTTTATCTCATTTTTACATTTATTTTACTTTAGATTTGGTCAAAAAAAATTTATCTTAGCCCCTAAGTCTTTTACGCTATACACACGTACAAAATATCTACACACCCCATTCATCATTTGACTACCATAAAATCTTAAGTCCTCCCTAAACCCTAATACATTTTCACTCTCTCTTCATCTCATATTGAGACCGACTCAGCCGCACACCTATGATCTCTCTCATTATTCTCTCAATACTTGAGAGACCAGCCGTCTCTCATCCTTGAATCACTCACTCTCCCTTTCACTTGAGAGAGAAAGGCAGTCGCTACTCTCCCCCATGGCCGACAGGCCGCCTCAACTTCTGCCTCTCCCTCAGGTTCATCAGCCCTTTCATTTTTATTGTTGTTTTGGCCGGATATCCACTATAACGGACCAGATCTAATCGGAGATGCCCTGAAATCTGGCAGCCTCTATTTGCTTCGTCTTTTGGCTGTTGTTCCGATACTAGCGCCATTGATGCAACACCTGTGAACTTGTTGTTGGTTGTTTGTTCTTGTTATTGCCGGAAAATGCGCATATTGGCCGGAATTGAGCTATGAATGATGCTTTCCATTTGGCTTTGGTGAAATGATTATGGCACTTGTTTCTTCGAACATTGGCAGATTTGAACTTTTCCGGCGACATATACATTATTAGGCAAGGTAGGGAGTTTCCAACGACGATCTCCGACAGTGAGTTAAAGGCTCATTACCAGATTTGTCATTAACTGTGACACCTTCGTTTTGCTGCTCCATCGTTTGGGGACTGACTTCAGTGACCCTGTCATTCTTCTCTATGTGATTTTGCTATTATTATATCTGGTGGATGTTGTGTTACCGGTCCATTTATTTTTGCTGGTTAGTAATTTTCAAACCCACGGAAGTTCATCACCGGTGGGTTGTTTCCGGCAGGCTCCATGCTTTCTGGCGAAGTTTTGTTGAAACTGTTCTCCGGACGTTGTCCCATTGTTATTAGTCTCGGTAGAGGGGTGAATTTGACTCTTTTGTTGCCTAAATTGTTTGTTGTGTTTGTTCTAACTATCAGTTTATGAAACCTTATGATGGACTCAATTTTGATACTGTATTGTTGGACTCTAGTTTTTGATTTTTTAGCAGATGTAACATATTCATGTTCAGGTTGCGCTCGTGCTATTATAAGCCTTGAATTGTCTGCTAAGCGATAAGCTATGATATCTCACATGTTGTATCAATTTATATGATCTTTTTGAGCCATGTTGAGGCTACATAAAGGTTTAATCCCTGAACGAACCTGATAAATGATTTTCAGTGATAAAATTTCCGATTTGAGCTATGATAGCCCACTTAGAACATGCCTACACATTAGCATGTTATTTATACCAGTCCAGGAGCACGAGAATCTTATTTAATTCATCATATACATGTATACTCGTTTAACTGCTCCTATATGATATCTTTGGATTCGAGGCCCGTGACTTTGCCGGGCGGATTATATTATTGGCACGTGAGTTGTTCGTTCAGCACATGAGTTGTCCAAGCGGATCCATATATTGATATCATTGGCACATGATTTTTCCGTGCATCACGTGAGTTGTCCCGGCGGATCCATATATTGATTTTATTGACACATGAGTTATCTGTGTCGCACGTGAGATATCCGTGCTGGTTCTATTGTTAGCACGTGAGTTGTCCGTGCAGCATGTGAAATTTGCATTTTCTTGATTATTTATTTGATATAATTGTTTCCTTCCTTTACATGCCATGATATTGTCATAGCAGGGCATTTGAGAAATTGTGCACATGCACACACGGATATTCTTCTTACGAAACTTGATGAGCTAGTTTTACATATTGTTCTATGGTGATTTAAAAAGGCAGAACTATATTGGAATAGCTAGTATCCTGAATAATTTAAGCTTCTCTTATCTTTCGTTGTTTATTTACAACACTAATTTAGTTGGTTGTACTCACACTACACTCTGCACCTCGTGTGCAGATCAAGACATTTCGGGGCATGGTGGTTGTTGATCTTGGAGTTTTTACCCGTTCAGAGATTATAGAGGTAGCTGCTTTGGCGTCTTAGACCTTCAATCTTCTCCTCTATCTCTAAGTTTTACTTATGTTGTTCTACCCTCTTAGACAGTGTTTCGAATTATGTTATTTTATAGATGCTCATGTACTCAGTGACACTCGGATTTTGGGAAAGTCTGTATTCGAGTCGCAGCTATTCATATCAGCCATTTATGAGAGTTATTACTGTTAAACTTGCTTGATCTTATTATTACTATAAAAATGCCTAGTTTAATTGTGATTGTCTGCTTGCCTTGTTCTATGATAGGCGCCATCATGACATGTTGTGTTTTAGATCGTGACAAATTAATATAGATAGTTGCAATGCATTGAAATATGAGAGTAAAAGAAGTGTTGAGACCCATACATCTCATACTCTCCAACATTCACAAACAACGCATACCTGATTTTTTACCTTGTGTCAAGATACGTAGGCAACTAGTCGTGGGTCCGGCTTTCTCATCTTAGTTGGACAAATCGGTGAAGTCTGGTTACTTGGGTCACAGTTGAACGAAGATTCTTGTGAAATGGTTATCTCTGGAAAAAAAAATATAAAAAGAATGTATACATCTTCGCCTATTTCTTCGAAGTCCATCTGTGGACATTAATGAAAAATCAAAATCCAAAAACATATCCCCACATACTTCCTCCTTGAGGAAATCCAAAAATCCGAAACATCTTCCTCTATCCCTAATCTTCAAGGACTACGCGTTACTGATTCTTGACCTCGTGTCAAGATACGTAGGCAACCTATAATGGGTCCAATTTTTCTCGTCCTTACCTGGACGAATCAGTCAAGTCTGGCCACTTGGGTCACAGTTTAACGCAGATCTTTACCAAAAGATCATTTCCTAATGTCCAAAATAAACATATACACATCTTTCTCTATTGCTTCTCTAGAAGTCTCCCCGTGAGACATCAACTTCAAAAGCCAAAAATATTATCCTCTTTCCTTCAGGAAATACAAAATCCAAAACATCTCGCCTTTATCTCTAGCCTTCCCGAACTACGCCTGAACTAATTCTCGTTTGGACGAGATGCGTAGGCAACCTTCAGGTACAGTCTTATTTTCAAAAAGAAAATTATCAATCAGGGACTCTTCCCGAGTTCGATCTTATTTTTTTTTAAAAAAAAATCATCAATCAAGGACCCTTTCCAGGTTCAATCTTATTTTTCAAAAAATCAAAAAAATTATCAATCAAGAACCCTCTTCGGGTTCGATCTCATTTTTCATAAAAATCAAAAAATGCTCCCATCATGCAGAGATTTACATTCTTGTCCCTCCCATCGCATGGAGATTTTTCTTTTTTGTCATCTCTTCGAAATGGAACGATACCAAGCCCTGTACTAACAATGCGCCTATACGAAATGGTACACAACCTGTCAAGTTACTTTCCTGCTAGCACTCCTAAACGAAACGGTACCCAGCCTCGTACTAACAATGCTCCTATACGGAACGATACCCAGCCCCGTACGAATAATGCTCCTTTACAGAACGGTACATAGCCTGTCATTTATCTTTTCTATCAGCTCTCCTAAATGGAACGGTACCCAGTCCTGTCCTAACAATGCTCGTATACAAAACGGTACACAGCCTGCTATTTTACTATCCTGTCAGCGCTCCTAAACGGAATGGTACCCAGCCCCGTACTAACAATTCCCCTATACGGAACAGCACACAGTCCGTCACTTTACTTTCCTGTCAGCACCTAAACGAAACGATACCCAACCCCTTACTAATAATGCTCCTATTCAGAACGGTACACAGCCCGTCATTTTACATTCTTTTCTCTGCTCCTAAATAGAACGATACCGAGCCTGGTACTAACAATGTTCCTATTCGGAATGGTACACATCCCGTCGTTTTACTTTTATGCCAGCGCTCCTAAACAGAATGGTACCAAGCCCCGTACTAATAATGCTCCTATATGGAATGGCACACAGCCTGTCATTTTACTTTTCTGTCAGTGCTCCTAAACAAAACGGTACCCAGCTCCGTACTAACAATGCTCCTATGCAAAGCGGTACACAACCTATCATTTTACATTCCAGTCAACGCTCCTAAACGGAACGGTACCCAGCACCGTACTAACAATGCTCCTATAAAGAACGCTACACAGCCCGTCATTTTACTTTCCTATCAGTGCTCCTAAAATGCCCGGTGTCCAGCCCTGTACTAATAATGCTCCTATATGGAAAGGTACACAACTCGTCATTTTACATTCCTATCCAATGCTCCTATACGGAATAGTACACGACCCGTCATTTTACTTTCCTATCCATGGTCCTATACGAAATGGTACCTACAAAGCCCGTCTAACGTGTTATGTTCTGATAGTGCTCTGGAACGGAAACCCCAAAGCCTATTTTACATTCAATTCTCTTTATCAAAAACCGGAAAATTGATTAAGACAAAATTTAATTAAAAAAAAAAAGCTAAATCAAAATCTAAAAAATATTTTATTTCCACCCTTCCTGAACTATGCTTGACCTAATTCTCATTACAACGAGATACCTAGGCACCCTTCAAGCTCGGTCTCATTTTTTCAAAAATCACAAAAAAAAAAACTTGATAAAGTCAAAAAAGTGAGAGAAAAACAAAAAAGTGTTGTTAAGTCAAAATCAAAAAATCCAAAAAAAGGGGAACCCTTCCTCGGGTTTAGTCCCACTAATCAAAAAATTAAAAAAAAGAAAAAAAAATAAAGGAAAAATCTTCAAATATTGACTTGCTTGCTACCAACATAGTTAGGAGTGCACATAGGTATGAACACGTGTTTGAGTGGTATGATGGAGAGGATCAGCTTCGGATAAACCATAGACTCTTGTGGTACCTCTCTATTATACCTTAGTGATGCTTGAAAATCGTGTGCTTACAGTTACGGTAAGAACAAAACCGACCTCGTTGTTTCATGTGCATTGTGTGGTGACCCTAGATTAAAATTCATTGAATTGCATTGTAGATCTAGAACTTGGCCTGAATGTCTATTGAAGCAAAATCTTGAGTAACGCATGGTTTGGGACAAGATCATAGGCCTTCTTAGACCCGTATGAGCCTTTCCAGCCTACCAAATGACATCAATCCCTAGCATTCCCCCTTTGAGCCTTAAACCTTTTTCTTGGTCGACCACATCTTAGCTTATACCCTTTTGTGCGTAAGTGCACCATCCCTCTCTTGGCCCAACCTCCATGTGCTCGCTAAAAATGTGTAGCTTCGGATGAAGACCAAAGTGAAGGCGACAAGCATGAAAAGGCAAAAGATGCAAAGTCCAAGACAATCAGAGACATGACTTCAGGAAAAGAAGGCGGAAACTCCACCATTTAAAAGGAGGATCAAAAAAGAAGGAAAAAACTCCACAAATTAAAATTAAAATTCAAAAAAAAAAGAGAAAAATAGAAAAACTCCACAAATTCAAAGAGGACAAACCACGAATAAAAAGAGAAGAAGCGAAAAACTCTTGCAAAGCAAAAGAAACCTCAAAACAAAAGAAAAGAAAGAAAAATAAAACTCCAAAAATGAAAGAAGAATTTCCTACAAGTTTAAAAGAAGTCAAAGAAAAGAAAGGGATATCGAGCTAAACAAGATCAAACGCCAAGGCATGGTTTGAACTCCAAAGACACTGATGCAGTGCAGTGCTTATTGAGAAATCAGTCACTTTCAACCCAAATGAATGTCCTACCCGACCCTAAGCCTACATTACGAGCCAATGATAAAGCTCTACCTGATCCTATTCCAAGTGTTCTCACATTTGTGGTTACTCACATAAAGGTCAAGCATATGGTATCTAAATCGCATGCATTGAATGTCATTCCGTGTGGGAGTGCCCTTCGCAAAATGTCCTAAAAACAACATAAATACTTCATAAATGCGTGAAAACTAGGACTTTCTTTGTGGTGATGGCACTTGAAACATGAGTTAGGCAGAATACAAACCCTTGATTGAAGCAAGACGAATAAATCTTGTCGAACCGAGGAGTACTTGAGGTACCCCTCGAAGCTATAAGAATTACCCATAAGCTGATCTCGGTTCACTGAAAAGTATATGGTGGAAATTCCTATGCATAAAACCACCAACCAAAGTCAAGTAAAAAAGAAGCAAGATGGTGATTGATCAATTAATCACAATATTTCTCTACCCTTCAAAATTTCAGATATTCTCTACATAAAGCAACAAAAATAGCGAAAAATACAGAAAACAAAAGAGTCAAATTTTGTTGACGGTAGAGTTAGGTCTTGTTATAACAGAACTACGCCCGACCTGACTTCCCATGGAGGGATGAGTAGGCAACCCACATAGGGTCCGGTCCCACTCTTATAATAAAAAACCAAAAATCATTCCTATATATCGGAACTACGTCGCGACTTTATTTCCTTTGGTAGGGATACATAGGCAATCCATATCGGATTTAGTCATCTTTTGTAGTCGAACTACGTTTTGGCCTGATTCTATTGGGATACGTAGGCAGTCTTAGCTAGACTCGACCATATCATTTAAAAATCCTATCATTTTGTAGCTATCGCCTACTTGAGTCATTAATAACATAACTCTCTTAATCAATTTCTGACACAAAATAAAACTATTTACTTTTCCAGGCACCGTGAAAACCAAGCAGCGTATCTGAAGCTAGTAAAAAGTGTAGACGAGGAGGAGAAGAGGGCGAATTGGGAGCATTATAAGTTGGATAAGAAAGAGGCAAAGCTAGCAGTCACAGTAGCCAAGACTGCAACATTTAGTCATTTGTATGAGGAACTCGAGGGCTAAGGTGGGGATAAGAGGTTGTTCAGGTTAGCCAAGGCGCGAGAAAGGAAGGCGCGTGAGCTGGATCAAAAGAAGTGAGTTGTTGTTGTTTTTGCTTTTCTAGGTGCCCTCCTGAACAATGGGCATTACACTTTAATGTCAAATTTTCCAGGCACCCTCCTGAACAATGGGCATTTCAAAGTCAAATTTTCCAGGCGCCCTCCTGAACAATAGGTATTTCATTTCAGATTCAAATTTTACTGCCACCCACCTTCTAATACAGGTATTTTAGATTTTAAATGCTCTGACATCGCTTCAGACCAGTGCACAGTTCGAATTTCCTTCAAGTCAAAGTGCTCCGATCACTTTTGACAGGTACCCAGTCTGGATTTCCTTCAAATATCCAATGTGCTCCGATCACATCGGACCGGTATCTAGCCCAGACCTCTTTCGAAATAGAGTTCCAACCTGGGAGCCTATTTCATTCAAATAAATCACATATCCATCCTTCTAAATCCAAATACAAGCATAGTCCATGCTTGGTCAACGCTAGTGATCAAAGACGCGACCCAACGTGAAACTACCTTCTAACAAATAAACTGGGGCTGATTTCGAGGACAGACGTCAAGCTTTCCAACAACAACGATGGCAAATCCTAAGTATCATTCTTAAATCCCATTTACATGGGGTGTGTAGGCAATCCAAACCCCCATAGTCAGAATAACACCTGGTGTCATTACAGCTTGGCGTTGGGGCTACAATTTTTAAAACAAAAATCAAAATCAAATGATCCATCACTTCTCGAACTACGACCAGCCTGATTCTCATTACATCTAAGATATGTAGGAAAACTCAACACAGAACCGGCCATACCCACATCAAAATTCATCTAAACCAATCCATCCACTATCCAACATCCATGTCCCAGTGTTATCACGGTCCGGCAATGGGGTAATCCTGGAAGCAATGTCGGGATCACGCAAGCCATATTCTTCCTCGAACATTTGTCTTCCATTCCACGAGGCTATGATTCACAAGTAGCACTTAGTTGCATTCAAGAACTACATGTGACATGATTCTCGTGCAACTTGAGATATGTAGGCAACTCAAATACCAGTGTTCGGTCACAATCTTCTAAGCCTCCTCATTCCTCATCTCACATCGAGAAAAAATTGAGTATGGTGTCAATTTCTTTGCCCAAATAATATTACATCATTGACGGTCAAAGAAGAGCAGCTGTTGACGCTCAATTTTGACCCTCCGTATTTAACATTAACTTATGTAGGCTTATTTGTCAAAAAGTGATAAAATATACTTTTTCCACATTGATTAGTTTTAATACAATTTATTGATAATTATTCCTATTTTTACAAAATATCAAAATTTCTGTCATTTTATTGCAATTAGTTAAATACTATCGTTTTTGTACATTTTTATAAATTTCAAATAAATTATTGATAATTATTCTATTTTCAATTAATAGGATATTCTATCAATTCATTATCTTTTTGAAAAATAAAATAATAATTACTACATCTTTGTTGCAATAATTGACATTTAAATAGATACTACAAGATTTCTTAATTAAATAAACATTTTCAATTCTTATAATACAATCTATTTAATTACAAGGAAGCTGGCAGAATTTATCTCGAATACGGATCAAATACAGTCTAAACCCAATGTCTCGTCAAAATCCGAGGTGACAACGCACTCGATGTGACAAGACATCGTGACAAGTCACTTGAGGTTACATGATGTGACATGACGTTCTTTGCATTTTGACCATATGTTTTTTCTCTCATTTTTACATTTATTTTACATTAGATTTGGTCAAAAAAAAAATTACCTTAGCCCCTAAATCTTCTACACGATACATACGTATAAAATATGTACACAACCCATTCATTGTTTGACTACCATCAAATATTAAGTCCTCCCTAAACCCTAATACATTTTGACTCTCTATTCATCTTATTTTGAGAGAGACTCAGCCGCACATCTATGATCTCTCTCATTATTCTCTCAATACTTGAGAGACCAGCCGTCTCTCATCCTTGTATCACTCAATCTCTCTTTCAATTGAGAGACAAAGGCAGTCGCTGCTCTCCCCCATGGCCGGCAGGCCGCCTCAGCTTTTGCCTCTCCCTCTCCTTCATCAGCCCTTTCATTTTTATTGTTTGTTTGGCCGGATATCCACTATAACGGGCCAGATCTTATCGGAGATGCCCTAAAATCTGGCGACCTCTATTTGCTTCGTCTTTTGGCCATTGTTGTTCCGGTGCTAGAGCCATTGATGCAACACCTGTGAACTTGATTTTGGTTGTCTGTTCTTGTTATTGCCAGAAAATGCGCATATATGGCCGGAATCGAGCTATCAATGATGCTTTCCATTTGGCTTTGGCGAAATGATTCTGCCACTTGTTTCTTCGAACTTTGGCAGATTTTAACTTTTCCGGCGACATATACATTATTAGGTGAGGTAGGGAGTTTCCAGCGTCGATCACCGACATAAAGTTAAAGGCTAATTACCAGATTTGTCATTAACCGTGACACCTTCATTTCTCTGCTCCATGCTCTTATAGCCTAGGATTGACTGCTTAGCGATAAGCTATGATATCTCACATGTTGTAACAATTTCTATGATCTTTTTGAGCCATGCTGAGGCTACATTAAGGTTTAATCCCTAAAAGAACCTGATAAATGCTTTTCAGTGATTAAATTGCCTATTTGAGCTATGATAGCCCACTTTGAACATGCCTACACTTTAACATGTTATGTATCATATACAGGAGCACGAGAATCTTATTTAATTCATCATATACATGTATACCTGTTTAACTGCTCCAGTATGATATGTTTGGATTCGAGGCCCGTGACTTTGACCGGCGGATTATATTATTGGCACGTAAGTTGTGCGTTCGGCATGTGAGTTGTCCAAGCGGATCTTTATATTGATATCATTGGCACGTGAGTTGTCCGTGCATTAAGTGAGTTGTTCCTGCGGATCCATATATTGATTTTATTGACACGTGAGTTATTTGTGTCGCACGTGAGTTATCCGTGCTGGTTCTATTGTTAGCACTTGAGTTGTCCGTGCAGCATGTGAAATTTGCATTTTCTTGATTATTTAGTTGATATAATTGTTTCCTTCCTTTACATGCCATGATATTGTCATAGTAGGGCATTTGAGAAATTGTGCACATGCACACACGGATATTCTTCTCACGAAACTTGATGAGCTAGTTTTACATATTGTTCTATGGTGATTTAAAAAGGTAGAACTATATTGGAATAGCTAGTATCCTGAATAATTTAAGCTTCTCTTATCTTTCCTTGTTTATTTACAACACTAATTTAGTTGGTTGTACTCACACTACACTCTGCACCTCGTGTGCAGATCCAGGCATTTCGGGGCATGGTGGTTGTTGATCTTGGAGTTTTTACCCGTTCGGAGATTATCGAGGTAGCTGCTTTGGCGTCTTAGACCTTCAATCTTCTCCTCTATCTCTCAGTTTTACTTATGTTGTTCTACCCTCTTAGACAGTGTTTCGAATTATGTTATTTTATAGATGCTCATGTACTCAGTGACACTCGAATTTTGGGAAAGTCTGTATTCGAGTCGCAGCTATTCATATCAGCCATTTATGAGAGTTATTACTGTTAAACTTGCTTGATCTTATTATTACTATAAAAATGCCTAGTTTAATTGTGATTGTCTGCTTGCCTTGTTCTATGATAGGCGCCATCATGACATGTTGTGTTTTAGATCGTGACAAATTAATATAGATAGTTGCAATGCATTGAAATATGAGAGTAAAAGAAGTGTTGAGACCCATACATCTCATACTCTCCAACATTCACAAACTACGCATACCTGATTTTTTACCTTGTGTCAAGATACGTAGGCAACTAGTCGTGGGTCCGGCTTTCTCATCTTAGTTGGACAAGTCGGTGAAGTCTGGTTACTTGGGTCACAGTTGAGCGAAGATCCTTGTGAAATGGTCATCTCTGGAAAAAAAATATAAAAAGAATGTATATATCTTCCCCTATTTCTTCGAAGTCCTTCTATAGACATCAACGAAAAATCAAAATCCAAAAACATAGCCCCACATACTTCCTCCTTGAGGAAATCCAAAAATCCGAAACATCTTCCTCTATCCCTAATCTTCAAGAACTACGCGTTACTGATTCTTGAGCTCGTGTCAAGATACGTAGGCAACCTATAATGGGTCCGATTTTTCTCGTCCTTACCTGGACGAATCGGTCAAGTTCGACCACTTGGGTCATAGTTTACCGCAGATCTTTACCAGAAGATAATTTCTGAAAGTCCAAAAATAAACATATACACATCTTTTTCTGTTGCTTCTCTAGAAGTCTCCCCGTGAGACATCAACACCAAAATCCAAAAATATTATCCTCTTTCCTTGAGGAAATTCAAAATCAAAAGCATCTCCCCTTTATCTCTATCCTTCCCGAACTACGCTTGAACTAATTCTCGTTTTGACGAGATGCGTAGGAAACCTTCATGTATGGTCTTATTTTCAAAAAGAAAACTATCAATCAGGGACCCTTCCCGGGTTCGATCTTATTTTTCAGACAAAAAAAATCATCAATCAAGGACCCTTCCCAGGTTCAATCTTATTTTTCAAAAAATCAAAAAAATCATCAATCAAGAACCCTCCTCAGGTTCGATCTCATTTTTCAAAAAAATCAAAAAATGCTCCCATCATGCAGAGATTTACATTCTTTTCCCTCCCATTGCATGCAAATTTTTCTTTCTTGTCATCTCTCCAGAATATAACGGTACCCAGCCCTGTACTAACAATGCGCCTATACGAAACAGTACACAACCCGTCAAGTTACTTTCCTGCTAGCACTCCTAAACGAAACGGTACCCTGCCCCGTACTAACAATGCTCCTATACGGAACGGTACACAGCTCATCATTTTACTTTCCTTTCAACGCTCCTAAATAGAACTGTACCCAGCCCCATACGAATAATGCTCCTTTACAAAACGGTACACAGCCCGTCATTTAACTTTTCTATTCGCTCTCATAAATGTAACGGTACCCAGCCCTATCCTAACAATGATCCTATACAAAACAATACACAGCCTGCTATTTTACTTTCCTGTCAGCGCTCCTAAACGGAATGGTACCCAGCCCCGTATTAACAATTCCCCTATACGGAACGGCACACAGTTCGTCATTTTACTTTCCTGTCAGCTCGTAAACGAAACGATACCCAGCCCCGTACTAATAATGCTCCTATTCAGAACGGTACATAGCCCGTCATTTTACTTTCTTGTCACTGCTCCTAAATAGAACGGTACCGAACCCGGTACTAACAATGCTCCTATGCGGAATGGTACACAGCCCGTCATTTTACTTTTATGCCAGCGCTCCTAAACATAATGGTACCCAGCCCCGTACTAATAACGCTCCTATATGGAATGGTACACAACCTGTCATTTTACTTTCCTGTCTGCGCTCCTAAAGAAAACGGTACCCAGCCCCGTACTGACAATGCTCCTATACAAAGCGGTACACAGCCTATCATTTTACGAAGCAAATAGAGGTTGCAAGTTTGCTTGCTTGCTTTTTAATTTTATCTATTTTCTAAACACTTAGGGAATTGCATCTAGTTAAAAATTGGGTTAATCCGTAATATTATGTTACGCGTGTTCATAAAAATTTGTGCATGTATGCTAGGTTGTTGAATACATTCATTATAACGACCTGGTCGGTCGTTTTGATTATATTAGCCTTGATCCCTATTTATTTCCTCCTTTGTGTTATTGTAGTTACGTGACTTTTCGGGGGTTTAGTTTTTGGTTTCGGGTGAGTTTCGGATTGTAATGGGACACGTAGTCACTAAGTTGAAAGGTTAAGTCGTAAGAGTTGATCGTAGTTTGATTTGTGTGAAGATGGCTTTGGAATGGAGTTTTTGATGGTTCCAATAGCTCTATATAGTGATTTTCATCTTAGGAGCATGTCCGGATATTGATTTAGAGGTTCGTAGGTTGTTTCGACACGATTTGGGCGAAGGTTGGAAAATGGAAGATATTTGTAAAGTTTGATCGGGAGTTGACTTTATTGATATCGTGGTCGGATTCTGATTCTAGAAGTTGGAATAGGTCCATAATATTATTTCATGACTTATGTGAAAAATTAGATGTCAATCGGCGTTTATGGGTATGAGTCGGTGTTGGTTTCGTAATTTGGGAGTTCATAATTGCTTCGGCTTGAATTTGGATTGCGATTCGTAGAATTTGTGTTGTTTCATTTGATTTTTTGCCTCAAATAGGCCCATGATGTGTTGTGGGACTTGTTGGTATATTCGACGGGGTCCTGCAGGCCCTGGGTGTAAATCGTATGCGAATCAGATCATTTTTTGGACTTAGTGTTCTGTTGAAGCTAGCTCTGCTTGTGTCATTGCACCTGCGCAAGGACTGACCGCAGGTGCGGGCTCGCAAAAGCGAGCTAGTGATCGCAGGTGCGAAAAGGCTTAGCTAGGATGGGATAGCAAGAGCGAGGAGTGGACTGCATTCGCGCATCCGTAGGTGCAAAGATATGGTCGCAGATGCGGAAGAGGGGCTGCTGGTCATCTTTCGCAGAAGCAGAGAATACTCCGCAAGAGCGGGCTTGCAGGTGCGAGCCATGGTTCGCAAAAGTGGAAATTGAGGACTTAAGTGTTTTCCGCACCTGCGATGGTTTTTCTGCAGGTGCAGCATCGCAGAAGCGACCCAAGGGCCGCAGAAGCGGAAGTTGCTAGGAAGAAAAAAGGGAAATTTGAGGGTTTGAATCATAAGTCATTTTGGGACATAGAGATCTTGGTTTGAGGCGAAATTTCGAGGATTTTCAGATAGAACATTGGGGTAAGGGATTTTCACTCATTTTTGATTAATTCATATGAATCTATTGTTGATTTCATCATTTAATTGATGCTTTGGAGTTGGAAATTGGGAAAAATTGGTAGAAACTCCTTAGGCTAAAGTTTTGAGTTTTGGAAGGAGAAATGAGGTCGGAGTTGAATAGTTTTGTATGGTTGGACTCGATATCGAATGGGTGTTTGATTTTGGTAATTTTGGTCGGGTTCCAAAACGCGAGCCCGAGGTGACTTTTTGGGTCGATGTTTCAATTCTTTGCAAATTTCATTGCTCAAATTTGTTTCCTATAGTTATATTTATAGTATGAAATTATTTTGGGTAGATGAATCATTCGGAGATAGAAAATCAAGGGAAAGGCCTTCTAGTTGATTGATTTAGCGTGGTTTGAGGTAAGTGACTTTTCTAACCTTGTGTGGGGAAATTCCCCTTAGGATTTGGTACTTTTGTGATAATTTTTTGATATGTGAAAGCCGTGTACGCAAGGTGACGACTGCATACACGGGCTAATTGTGAAATTTCTGATTTTTTGCTAAGTAGTTTCCATTCATGCTTTAATTGAGTTACTTTAACATGTTGTAGTCATCATATTTAGTCTAATTTCACATGTCTACTTGCTTTCTCTCTTATTTGCAAATTGTTCTACCTGCTTCGTAGAACTACTTACTTCCCTTTATTCCGTACTTAGTATTTAACTGTGAATTCTTAACATGAAATTGCTATCCTTGGAATATCACGTTGTTGAGTTTGGTATTGAGTTACAAAGGCCATGGTTTCTACTGAGACAAAGTGTAAGTTGTGAAATATAATTTTATTGAGCTAATCTCCGGTTGTTATTGTTGAGACTTTGTGTACATTTTGGTTGAGCCGTGGGCTCCTTATTGTGAAATTCTATTATTATTGGTTTTTATAGTAAGTTGTGATATTGGGCACTTGAGGTGCCGATTGTGATACATTATGATATTGATATGCATGTAGTGGTATAAGGTCTGGGTATCGAAACACATATGGTAAGATAAGGTGGGCTGGATATGCGTGGCTAGTAGGGGAACTAGTAGAATCCATGGGGTTTGATAAGGTGGGCTGAAACGCGGGATGATATTTCGAGAAAAATGATTTCTAAAACTAAATGTAAAGGCTCCCGGTGATATACGGAATGACTGTGATTACTTTTATTCATTTGGGACAACAAGGCGATACATCGATAGTGGCCCTTGTTGATCTTCCTCTATTTGCTGTATTTGCCTTGATTGTTTGTTTCCTTAACATGTAAATCCTTATTTTCCTTTTGTGTTGCATTAACTCTCCTGATTCTATATTGTTAATTTTCCGTAAATTTCTTATTATTTCATTCCATTGTCATTATCATTATATCTTTCGTCTTGTTTCATATTATCTCCAGTAGGGCCTTGACCTGACCTCGTCACTACTGTACTGTGGTTAGGCTTGGCACTTACTAAGCACCGTTATGGTGTACTCATACTACGCTTCTGCACATATTTATTATGCAGATCCAGGTACTTCCTATCAGTCTCGGCATTAGTGATCTGAGGTTGCTTCAGAAACATCAAGGTACATTTGCCCACGTCCACAGGCCTCAGAGTCCCATTCTATCCTAATTTTCCTTATTTCATTATACTATCTTAGACAGTGATGTATAGGGTTGTTCAAAATTTTTATTAGAGCTTATGACTTATACTTCACCAGGTTTTAGGAGTTGTACATTTTGAGTTACGGATTTTATTTATGCAGTTCTTGAAGTTTTGACATTTTATGTTGCTATTTCAATTATTCCGCATGTTGATAGGCTTACCTAGTTTTTGAGACTAGGTGCCATCACCACTTCAAATAGAGGGAATTTGGTGTCGTGACAAGTTGGTATCAGAGCTCTGGGTTCATAGGTATTATGAGTTACAAGCAGGTTTAGTAGAGTCTCGCAGATAGGTACGGAGACGTCGGTACTTATCTTTGGGAGGCTATGGAACTATTAGGAAAAGCTTCACTTCTTTGAATACTTATCGTGCGAAATTGTTGACTTCGGGATTCTAAACTTCTGCC
The DNA here is from genome assembly GCA_002018475.1 of Nicotiana obtusifolia. Classification (NCBI taxonomy): domain Eukaryota; kingdom Viridiplantae; phylum Streptophyta; class Magnoliopsida; order Solanales; family Solanaceae; genus Nicotiana; species Nicotiana obtusifolia. The sequence continues at coordinate 248,102 of MCJB01000001.1, forward strand.
TTTCTATTATCTCACAGATGGTGAGGACACACGCAGCCGGATCAGATGATGGGACACCCCGCCCCCTGCTAGAGCCGCGAGAGGTCGGGGCCGGGGTAGAGGCCGCTGACGTCCATGTGGTGCAGCCAGAGCACCTGCACGAGCTGCTATAGAGGAGCCACCAGTAGCTATAGTTAGAGAGCAGGCACCTGAGATACCTGTTACTACCCCAGAACTTTAGGAGACTCTCACCCAGTTTCTGAGCATGTTCGGCACTTTAGATCAGGCAGGGTTGATCCAACTTGCTCCTGCCACATCACAGGCCAGGAAGAGGAACACAGACTGCCACCGCCTGTAACCAGAGCAACTGGTCTAGGTTGACCAGGTCCCAGAGGTCAAACCAATGCAGCCGATCACCCCAGTTCAGCCAAAGGATAGGGCAGCAGCTTCTGAGGGGAAGCAGCTCAGGCTCGAGAACTACAAGAAGTACCACCCTCCTACTTTCAGCGGCTTGGCTTCAAAGGATGCCCAGGGCTTTCTTGAGGAGTGCCACCATATCCTCCGTACTAAGGGCATTGTGGAGTCTAGTGGGGTTTCTTTTACTACGTTCCAGCTTAAGGAAGAGGCTTATAAGTGGTGGTGAGCATATGAGTTGGGTAGTCCAGCCGAGGCTACTTCACTCACTTAGGCTCATTTCTCAAACATGTTGTTGAGGGAGTTTGTTCCCCATAGTCTCAGAGATGCATGCGCGGCGAGTTTGTGCAGTTGCGCCAGTGTTCTATGATCGTATTGGAGTATGCGTCCAGTTTATTGATATTTCCAGGTAGGCACCAGCCTTGGTTGCTACTTTTAGAGAGCGAGTTCGTCAATTTATGGAGGGGCTCAACCCTGATATCAAATTTAGCATGGCCAAAGAGTTGGAGATGGACATCGCATACCAGCAGGTAGTGGAGATCACTAGGAGATTGGAGGTATGTGGCTCGGGAGAGAGAGGAGAGGGAGGCCAAAAGGCTTTGAGATTTTGGCACATATAATGGTGCCCGTGCCCCAGTTGCAGCTCGTCATGGTAGTGGCTATGTGAGCCACCATATTCATTCGGCACATCCAACTTCCTGCGGTATTTCGGCCACTCATAGGCCCCAGTCTCCCTATTATGCACCGCCATTGTCTAGTGACCTCCTGTATGGTGGTGCTTTTAGTGGCCAGTCCAGCCGACCAGACCCAAGCCAGCCACGTCCTCCGAAAGCTTCTTTTGTGTGTCGTAACACTCATCATATGGTGAGGAATTGCTCCAGACTAAGGAGGGGTACACATTCACAGACTACTCAGGCTCCGCATATTCCACCAGGTCCTCAGGCTTCTCAATCTATGGTTACCACACCAGTTACCACGCCACTTGCATAGCCAGCTGGAGGTGGGGGTCGGGCAGGCAGCGGTCACCCTAGAGGGGGAGGCCAGGCTAGATATTATGCTCTTCCTGCTTGGACGGAGGCAGTTGCATCCGACTCGATTATCACATGCATTTTTTGGTTTGTCATAGGGATACATCAGTCTTATTTGATCTAGGCTCCACTTATTCCTATGTATCATCTTACTTTTCTCCATATTTGGGTGTATCCCGTGATTCTTTGAGTTCTCCCGTCTATGTGTCCACACCTATGGGAGATTCCCTTGTTGTTGACCATGTGTAATGGTCGTGTTTGGTTGTGTTTAGTGGTTTTGAGACCATAGCTGATTTATTGCAGCTCAGTATGGTAGATTTTGATGTTATTTTTGGCATGGAATATTTGTCACGCTATCATGCTATTCTTGACTGTCACGCCGAGACTATAACGCTAGCTATGCCAGGGTTACCACGGTTAGAGTGGAGAAGTACTTTAGATTATGTTTCTAGCAGGGTTATCTCATCTCCAACGGCTTAGCGAATGGTTGAGAAGGGGTGTGATGCGTATCTAGCATATGTGAGAGATTTCAGTGTTAATACGCCTACTGTTGACTCGGCTCGGTAGTGAGGGATTATCCAGATGTACTGCCGGCAGATCTTCCAAGCATGCCGCCCGACAGGGATACCGACTTCGGTATTGATTTGTTAGCGGGCACTCAGCCTATTTCTATTCATCTATATCGTATGGCCCCACTAGATTTGAAGGAGTTAAAGGAGCAGGTGCGGGAGTTACTTGATAAAGGTTTCATTTGGCCTAGTGTAGCACCTTGGGGTGCTTCGGTCTTGTTTGTATAGAAGAAGGATGGTTCTATCATGTGCATTGATTATCGCCAATTAAACAAGGTTACAGTTAAGAATAGGTATCCATTGCCACGTATTGATGACATATTCGATCAGCTACAGGGTGCCAAAGTGTTCTGAAGGATTGACCTGCGTTCAGGCTATCATCAATTGAAGATTCGGGAGCCAGATATCCTGAAGACTGCCTTTAGGACTCAGTATGGTCATTACTAGTTCCTTGTGATGTCTTTTGGGCTGACCAACGCCCCAACAGCATTCATGCGCTTGATGAATAGTGTATTCCGGCCCTATCTTAACCCATTCGTCATTGTGTTTATTGATGACATTCTGGTGTACTCCCGGAGCAGGGAGGATCATGAGCACCTGAGGACTGTGCTTCAGACCTTGAGAAAAGAAGTTATATGCAAAATTTTCAACGTGTGAGTTCTGGCTTGATTCAGTGGCATTTTTGGGTCATGTAGTGTCGGGTGAGGGGATCAAGGTGGATTCGAAGAAGACTGAATTAGTGTAGAGTTGGCTCAAACCGTCTTTAGCTATGGATATCCAGAGTTTTCTTGGTTTCACGAGATATTGTTACACCCCATGTTTTCGTACAGAGAGCACGATCGTAAGTCAATTGATGTAAGCTCATAAATGAGATTATATTTAAAAATATATAAAGTAAGTTAATCATGTTACCGTGGAGGTTAAAAATCTTAAAGATCATAGATAACAAGTACCAATAGGGATGGAAGGCTTAGAAGCTAAGCGAATCGAAGAAAATAAGTTTCGTCGAAAGTCAACAAGTAGGGAATGTTATGACGTGTACTTTGGGGGTGAGAATAGGGTTACTAACATGATAAGAAAGTTATTTTATGAGTTATTTTAGGTCAAATGTAATAGAACTTTCCTCCTAATATGCTTTGATTTACAGAATGAGCCACATATCAAATTGAAGATCTACGAGTCTAGTTTCTAAGGCATTAAACCGTTCGTCAATACCATATTGGAGTAGAGAGATATTCACATTTTTTGTGAGACTGTGCAAGCAGATCCCAGTGGACCCACTTTGGCGGTGGACGACACTTGAACATTTTAAAGGGTTTGGACGGGCTCATTTTTTGTCATTTTCGACCAAGGACAGTTCCTAAACAATCTCAACACCTCTCTAATAGTCCTACATGGCTCCAAGTCGAACCCAATGTGGTTTTGCCTAGACCTAACCTCAAAAATTAGCTTAAGTGAAGAAAAGAGTCTCTATGGTGTTGTGATGCCATTAAGGGTGCTTGTAAGATAAGGGAAGCTTTGGTTCGAGTTTATTTCTGATTATTTAAGGTATATATAACACCCTATTTCTTGGGCTTAAGATTATCTATGTGTTAGTTAAGTTATTTGGATGACGAATTACAAGATAGAACTTGAAGTTGTATAAGAAGTTGTTGTCTCTTATTGGACTATTTTGGAATTGTGTATATGACTTCATATGGCTGGAAATTATGGGAAATAAGTTTTCTATGATATTTTTAGTATGATTATGTTGGTTTACATGTCAATCTTGTTGAGGAAATTGTTAACTAGAAAGAAATGGCTATAAAGCACTTGGAAGTTGTCCATATTGATATTATCTTGTGTTAGGCTATTTCGGGTAACTTTGAAATTGAGTACAAGGTTGGAAATCCTTTAAAAGTTATTGCTTATTATACTAGATATATTACTAAGTTCAAGAATGAATAATAATGGGGTTGAAGGGTGCTTAAGGGATTCAATTCGAGCTTGCCGCTCGTCGTGATATGTTGATGGCTTGTTAATGAAATATTTTGTACCCTATTGTTAATGTTGTTCTTATAGTATTGCTCTGGTTTCTATTTTTGGCATATGGTATAGGGGGAGGCCCTTGTTACAGGGGATATGCTGCCCAAATTTACATAAGCGAGCTACTAATTTAAGTTGCAGACTTAGCCTTTACTCAGCACTGATTTTGAATCTCTTTATGCCATGGTAGATTGAGTTGAGTTGTTTGAAGAATTTCATGGAAGGTATTAAGGAATCAATGGAGTTACGGTATGTTAAGGCTATCCTTTCTTTCCTTTTGGCATGATCCATATGATACAACGAGACGAGCAAACACGCAACTTTCACAAATGATTCTATTCTTAGAAGTACTAGGGTTACCTATGTTCTTGATTCCACATATGTCCTATTATTATATCATCTGTTCATAGGTCTCAGAAAATATATAAGTGATAAAGTTTATTTTGTGATATTAATCGAAGGCATATTGATCTTATGACATCCCGAGAGATCTTATTAACTTACTTTTTATGCATTGCATTCATTTATGCATGTATATTGACCCATGATCAGATGTTGTTATATATGCATATATTATATGTATATGGGGTATGGGGAAAGGTTATGGCATTATATACACACCACCACCTGATCAGCTGGCATACGTTTATGATTTTGCCCACAGAGGCCGAGATGATATGGTGGGAAGCCTTCAGAGGCTTGATGATGTTATGCACGCATATACCTATGCATGATATGACATTTATACGCATATGCATGACATTATAAATATTTCATGATTCACAGAGCTATTCAAACTTACAAGTATAGTTTTTTACTCCATGTTTCTTTCATGTCTTTTATATACTGTTTTCACAAGTTTAGTTTTTTACTCCATGTTTCTTTCATGTCTTTTATATACTGCTTTCAGGCCTTACATACTCGGTACTTTATTTGTACAGACATCCTTTTTGCCTGGGGACGCTGTGTTTCATTCCCGCAGGTCCCGATAGACAGGTTGAGTCCTCCTAGTAGGGTATCAGCTTAGCGGAAGGTGTTGGTACACTCTACTTGCTCCGGAGTTTCCTATTTGGGCAATATGATTTGTACATGTATTGATTGGTATGGTGGGGCCCTGTCCCGACCTTTATGACTTTTCTGTACTCTTAGAGGCTTGTAGACATGTGTCAAGTTTATGGATGATTGTATAGCCTTGTAGGCCTATGTTTTGAGTGTACAAATGATCATGTCAGCGTTATAGGCCCATATGTCTGTGTATAAGTTTGTATTCCATGTCGGGTCGTCCTATGTTGAGTATTCTCTTATATTTAATTTTGGTTATCTTATGATGGCCTTTCTGGCTCATTTACCCATGATAGTATGATAAAAAGGATATGTTATGTTCGTATTCGGTTGAGTTAGGCATCATGTGCCCGTCGTGGCCCTTCGATTTAGGTCGTGACAGGTATTACCATCGATTTGTAGATGGTTCCTCATCTATTACAACACCTATGACCAAATTGACCCAGAAGGGTGCTCCATTCAGGTGGACTGAGGAGTGAGAGGAGAGCTTTCAAAAGCTCAAGACAGCTTTTACTATAGCCTAGTATATGTGTTGCCTTATGGTTTGGGATCTTACACTGTGTATTGTGATGTGTCGCATATCAATCTCGGGGTGGTGTTGATGCAGGACGACAGGGTGATTTCCTACGCGTCTAGATAAGTGAAGGTACATAAGAAGAACTATCATGTAGGACCTTGAGTTAGCAGCATTGTTCATGCCTCAAAGATCTGGCGGCACTATTTGTACGGTGTCCCTTTGTAAGGTCTACACCGACCACCGAAGTCTACAACATCTTTTCAAATAGAAGGATCTTAACTTGGGGCAACGGAGGTGGTTAGAGTTTCGTAAGGACTATGATATCACCATTCTATATCATCTCGGGAAGGCCAATGAGTGGTCGATGCCTTGAGTCGCAAGGCGGAGAGTTTGAGCAGTTTAGAAAATCTACGGGTAGTAGAGAGACATTAGCCTTGGATGTTCAGGCCTTGGCCAACTAGTTTTTTCTTGAGTGGTTTCTCGGTCTTCTCTTTATGATCGTATCAAAGAGCGTCAATATGACGACCCTCATCTGCTTGTCCTCAAGGACACGGTTCAACATGTAGATGCCAAGGAGGTCACTATTGAGGATGACAGTGTGTTACAGATGCAGGGCAAGCTACGTGTGCCCAACGTAGATGGCTTGCATGATTTTATTCTCTAGGAGGCTCATAATTCACGGTACTACATTCATCTAGGTGCCGCCAAGATGTATCAGGACTTGAGGCAGCACTATTGGTAGAGGCGGATAAAGAAGGACCTAGTGGAATATGTAGCTTAGTGCCTAAACTATCAGCAGGTGAAGTATGAACATCAGTGGCCTGGTGGTTGCTTAAGAGGTTAGAGATTCCAGAGTGGAAATGGGAGGGGATTAGTATGGATTTTTTTGTTGGGCTCCCACAGACTCGGAGGAAGTTCGATGCTGTATGCGTGATTGTGGATAGATTGACCAAGTCAGCGCATTTCATTCCAGTGGTGACTAATTATTATTTAGAGCAGCTGGCTCAGGTTTATATCACGAGATTGTCAGGATTTATGGCGTGCCTGTATCTATCATCTTTGACTGGGGTACGCAGTTTACATCGCGGTTCTGGAGGGCTGTTCTGCATGAGCTAGGAACACAGGTGGAGTTGAGTACAACATTTTACCCTCAGACGGACGGATAGTCCGTGCGCACTATTCAGATATTTGAGGATATGCTTCATGCGTGTGTGATGGATTTTGGGGGTTCTTGGGATCAGTTCTTGCCGTTTGCGGAGTTTGCCTACAACAATAGTTACTAGTCGAGCATTCAGATGGCCCCATATGAGGCTTTGCATGGTAGGTGGTGCCGGTCTCCGGTGGGTTGGTTCGAGTCGGTGAGATTAGGCTATTGGGTAAAGACTTGGTTCAGGATGCTTTGGAAAAGGTTAAATTGATTCAATATTGACTTCGTACAACCCAATCCATATAGAAGAGTTATGCGGATCGAAAGGTTCGCGACGTTGCATTCATGGTTGGGGAGCGGGTCTTGCTCCGGGTTTCTCCCACGAAGGGTGTTATGAGGTTCGGGAAGAAGGGCAAGTTGATCCCTAGGTATATCGGACCTTTTGAGATTCTTGAGAGGGTTGGAGAGGTGGCTTATAGACTTGAACTGCACCCAGTCTAGCTGCATTTCATCCAGTATTCCATGTTTCTATACTCAGGAAGTATCAGTACGATCCGTCTCATGTGTTGGATTGCAGCTCAGTCCAGTTGGACAAGGATATATCTTATGTTGAGGAGCCGGTGGCCATTTGGGACAGGCAGGTTCGAAAGTTGAGGTCGAAGAACATTCCTTCAGTGAAGGTTCAATATATGTCTCTATACTTGTTCGAGAACGAACATTTATTTTAGGAGGGGGAGGATACAATGACCCGACCGGTCATTTTACTATATTAGCCCTGATCCCCTATTTATTCCCTCCTATGTATTATATTGTAGTTACGTGATTTACCGGGGGTTTTGGTTTTGGTTTCAGGTGAATTTCAGATTGTAATGGGAGACATAGTCCCTTAGTTGGAAGGTTAAGTCGTACGAGTTGACTGTAGTTTGACTTGTGTGAAGATGATTTCGGAATGGAGTTTTGATTGTTCCAATAGCTCCTTATGGTGATTTTGGTCTTAGGAACGTGTACGGATGTTGATTTGAAGGTCCGTAGGTCGTTTCAGCACGATTTTGTGAAAGTTTGAAAATGGAAGATTTTTGGGAAGTTTGATCGGGAGTTGAATTTATTGACATCAGGGTCGGATTCCAATTACGGAAGTTGGAATAGGTCGGTAACGTCATTTATGACTTGTGTGCAAAATTCAAAGTCAATCAGTGGTGTTTTGGTATGAATCGGTGTTGGTTTCGGAATTTGGAATTTCATAATTGCTTTGGCTTAATTTGGGTTGCGATGCATAGAATTTGTGTTGTTTGACGTGATTTTTGGCCTCGAGTAGGTCCGTTATGTGTTGTGGGACGTGTTGGCATAATCGGATGGGATCCTGGGGGCTCCGATTGTGAATCAGATGGAAATCGGATCAACTTTTTGACTTAGTGTTCAGCTGAAGATACGCTATTCTTGTGTCATCGCACATGCAGAGGAACTGACCGTGGATGCAGGCCCGTGAAAGCGAGCTAGTGATCGCAGGTGCAAAATGTTTTAACCTAGCTTGGATCGCAGGTGTGAAGAGTGGACCGCATCTGCACATCCGTAGGTTCGGAGATGTGTTCGCAAATGCGGAAGAGGAGTTGTTGGTCGTGCTTCACATAAGCAGAGAATACTCCGCACGAGCGAGCTCGCAGGTGCGAGCCATGGTCCGCAGAAGCAAAATTTGTGGACAAAAGTTTTTTCCGCACCTGTGATGGATTTTCCGCATGTGTGGTGTCGCAGAAGTGACCCAAGGGCGCAAAAGCTGAAGTCGCTAGGAAAAAAATACGAAAATTCGAGGGTTTGAATCATAAGTCATTTTGGGACATAGAGAGCTCGGTTTGAGGTAAAATTTTGAGGGATTTTCAGAGAGAACATTGGGGTAAGGGATCTCACTCATTTTTTTAATTAATTCACTTGAATCTATTGTTAATTTCATCATTTAATTGGTGCTTTGGAGTTGGAAATTGGGTAAAATTGGTGGAAACTCCTAAGCTAGATTTTTGAGTTTTGAAAGGCGAAATGAGGCCAGATTTGAATAATTCTTGTATGGTTGCACTCGATATCGAATGGGTGTTCAATTTTTGTAATTTTTGTCGAGTTCCGAGATGCGGGCCTGAGGTCACTTATTGGGTCGATTTTTTAATTCTTTGCAAAGATTGTAATTTCATTGTTTAAATTAGTTTCCTGTAGTTATTTTTATAGTATGAAATTATTTTGACTAGATTCGAGCCGTTCGGAGTTGGAAATTCGAGTGAAAGGCCTTCTAGTTGATTGATTTAGCGTGGTTTGAGGTAAGTGACTTGTCTATCCTTGTGTGGGGGAAATTCCCCTTAGGATTTGGTATTATTGTGATAATTGTGATATGTGAAAGCCGTGTACGCAAGGGGACGAGTGCGTGCACGAGCGAAAAATGAAATTTCCTATTTTTAGCTATGTAGTTTCGTTTCATGCTTTAGTTAGGTTGCTTTAACATGTTGTTGTCATCATATTTAGTCTAATTTCACCTGTCTACTTGCTTTTTCTCTTATTTGCAAATTGTTCTACCTATTTGGTTGAATTACTTACTTCCTTTTATTCCGTACTCATTATTTAACTATGAATTCTTTACTTGAAGTTACTATCCTTGGAATATCTTGTTGTTGAGTTTGGTATTGAGTTACAAAGGTCGTTGTTTCTATTGAGGGAAATTGTAAATTGTGAAATATCATTTTATTGAGCTACTCTCCAGTTGTTATTGTTCAGACTTTGTGTACATTGTGGTTGAGCCGTGGGCTCCTTTTTCTTTAATTCTTTTATTGTTGGCTTTTCTGGCAAGTTGTGATATTGTGCACTTGAGGTGCGAAATGTGATACATTATGATATTGATACGCATGCGATGGTATAAGGTATGGGTGTTGAAACGCATATGGTGAGATAAAGTGGGCTTGATATGGGTGACTAGTAGGGGAACTACTAGAAGCCATGCGATGTGATAAGTTGGGCTAAGATACGGGATACTATTTCGGAAAAAATAATTTTTAAAACAAAATATAAAGGCTCCCGCGGTGATATAAGGAATGACTGCGATTTACTTTTATGATTTGGGACAACGAGGCGGTATCTCAGTAGTGGCCCTTGTTGATCTTCCTCTATTTGTTGTACTTGCCTTGGTTGTTTATATCCTTAACATGTAAATCCTTGTTTTCCTTTTTTGTTGCATTAACTGTACTGATTTCGTGTTGTTAATTTTCTAGAAAATTCTTATTGTTTCATTCCATTGTCATTATCATTATATCGTTATAACTTTCGTCTTGTTTCATATTATCTCTAGTAGGGCCTTGAATTGACCTCATCAAAATTCTGCCGAGGTTAGGCTTGGTACTTACTGGGTACCGTTATCGTGTACTCATACTATGCTTCTGCACATCTTTTCTGTGTCGCTCCAGGTACTTCCTATAAGTCTTGGCATTAGTAATCTAAGGTTGCTTTGGAGACTTCAAGGTAGACCTCCCGGCGTCCGCAGGCCTCAGAGTTCCCTTCCACCCTGTTTTTCCTTATTTCATTACACTATCTTTGACAGCGATGTACACGGTTGTTCATAATTGTAATTACAGCTTGTAACTTACTTCGCCAGGTTTTGGGAGATGTGCATTTCTAGCTACAGATTTTATTTATGCAATATTTGAAGTTTTGAGATTTTAAGTTGCTATTTCAATTATTCCGCATGTTGATAGGCATAACTAATTTTAGAGACAAGGTGCCGTCAGGAGGGAATTTGGGATCGTGACAAGTTGGTATCAGAGCTCTAGGTTCATAGGTGCTATGAGTCACAAGCAGGTTTAGTAGAGTCTCGCGGATCAGTACAGAAACGTCTGTCCTTATCTTCGGGAGGCTATGGAACTGCTAGGAAAGGCTTCACTTATTTGATTCCTTATCGTGTGTTATTGTTGACTTCGGGATTCTAAACTTTTGTCTTTCTATTCTCTAAGATGGTGAGGACATGCACAGCCGGATCGGATGACCAGACACTCGCACCCCTACTATAGCCGTGAGAGGCCTCGGCCTGGGTAGAGGTCGAGGACGTCCACGTGGTTTAGCCAAAGCACCTGCACGAGCTGCTACAGTGGAGCCACCAGTAGCTCCAACTAGAGAGCAGGCACCTGAGAAGCCTGTTACTACACTAGCACTTTAGGAGACTCTCGTCCAGCTTCTGAGCATGTTCGGCACTTTAGCTCCTGAAAGGTTGATCCCACTTGCTCCTGCCACATCACAAGCCGAGGGAGGAGCACAGACTTCTGCAGCCCGTACCCCAGATAAGCGGATCCAGATTGAACAAGTCCTAGAGGTCATACTAGTGCAGTCGGTTGCCCTAGTTCATCTCGAGGCAAGGGAAGGAGCTTCTGAGGGGCAGGAGCGCAGGCTCGAGAGGTAAAAGAAATACCACCCTCCTAATTTTAGCGGCTTGGCTTTAGAGGATGCCTAGGGTTTTCTTGAGGAGTGCCACCGTATCCTCCATATTATGGGTATCGTGGAGTCTAGTGGGGTTGCTTTCACTATGTTCCAGCTTAAGGGAGTGACTTATCGGTGGTGGCGAGCATATGAGTTAGGTAGTCCGACTGAGGCAGCTTCACTCACTTGGGCTCAGTTCTCAGACATACTCTTGAGGGAGCTTGTTTCCCAGAGACTCAGAGATGCATGGCGTGTAGATTTTGAGCAGTTGCGCAAGGGTTCTATGACCATATCGGAGTATGCGATCTGGTTCAGTTATTTCTCCAGGCATGCACCAGCCGTGGTTGCAACTGTTAAAGAGTGAGTACGTTGATTTATTGAGGGGCTCAACCCTTGTATTAGATTTAGCATGGTCCGAGAGTTGGAGATGGACATCGCATACCAGCAGGTAGTGGAGATCGCTAGGAGATTGGAGGCTATGTAGCCCTCGGAGAGAGAGGAGAGGGAGGCCTAGAGGCCTCGAGATTGTGGCACGTATAGTGGTGCCCGTGCCTCAAGTGCAGTTCGTCATAGTAGTGGCTGTGTGAGTCGCCCTGTTCATTCAGCAGTTCCACCTTCAAGTGGTATTCCGACTACTCCTACCCCAATGCTTCCTATTATACACTGCCATTGTCTAGTGCACCTCCTGCACGGGGTGCTTTCAATGGTCAGTCCAGCTGATCAAGCCCGAGCCAGCCACAGCAGCCACATGCTCCGGTGGCTTGTTTTGAGTGTGGTGACACTCGTCATATGGTGAGGGATTTCCCCAGTCTCAAGAGGGGTGCACCTCTACAGACTACTCATGATCCGCGTATTCCACCGGGTCCTCAGGCTTCTCAATCCTTGGTCACAGCACCAGTTGCCGCTCCACCTGCACAGCCAACTAAAGGTAGGGGTCGGGCAAGTAGAGTTCACCCTAGAGGGGAAGGCCAGGCCAAATATTATGCTCTTCTTGCTAGGACGGGGGCAATTGCATCAGACTCAATTATCAGAGGTATTGTTCCAGTTTGTTATAGGGATGCATCAATATTATTTGATCCAGGCTCCACTTATTCCTATGTGTCATCTTACTTTGCTCTATATTTTGGTGTATCCCATGATTCTTTGAGTTCTCCCATCTATGTGTACACACCTGTGTAAGTTTCCCTTGTTGCTGACCTTGTGTATCTATCTTGCTTGGTTGTTCTTAGTGGTTTTGAGATGAGAACTGATTTATTATTGCTCATTATGGTAGATTTTGATGTTATTTTGGGCATGAACTGGTTGTCGCCCTATCATGCTATTCTTGACTATCACGCCAAGACCGTGACGCTGGCTATGCCAGGGTTCCCACGTTTAGAGCAGAGAGTTACTTTAGATTATGTTCCTAGTAGGGTTATCTCATTTCTAATGGCTCAGCGAATGGTTGAGAAGGGGTGTGAAGCGTATCTAGCATATGCGAGAGATGTCAGTGGTGATACTCCGACCGTTGAATCAGTTTCGGTAGTGAGGTATTATCTCATGTATTCCTGGCAGATCTTTCGAGCATGACGCCTTACACAGATATTGACTTTGGTATTGATTTGTTACGGGGCACTCAGCCCATTTCTATTCCTCCATATCGTATGACCGTACCAGAGTTGAAGGAGTTAAAGGAACAGTTGGAGAAGTTGCTTGATAAGGGTTTCATTTGGCTCAGTGTATCACCTTAGAGTGCTCCGGTCTTGTTTGTTAAGAAGAAGGATTGTCTATGCGCATATGCATTGATTATCGCAAGTTGAACAAGGTTACAGTGAAGAATAGGTATCCATTGCTACGTACTGATGGCCTATTCGACCAGCTACAGGGTGCCAAAGTGTTCTGAAGGATTGACCTGCGTTCAGGCTATCATCAATTGAATATTTGGGAGCCATATATCCCGAAGACTGCCATTAGGACTCAGTATGGTTATTACGAGTTCCTTGTGATGTCTTTTGAACTGACCAACGCCCAGGCAGCATTCATGCACTTGATAAACTGTGAATTCTAGCCCTATCTTAACTCATTCATCATTATGTTTATTGACAACATTATGGTGTACTCCTAGAGCCAGGAGGATTATGAGAAGCACCTGAGGACTGTGCTTCAGACCTTGAGAAAAAAGAAGTTATATGCAAAATTTTCAAAGTATGAATTCTGGCTTGATTCGGTGGCATTTTGGGTCATGTAGTGTCAAGCGAGGGGATCAGTGGATCCGAAGAAGATTGAAGCAATGCAGAGTTGGCCCAAACCGTCTCAACTACGGAGATCTAGAGTTTATTTGTTTGGCAGGGTATTACCATTGATTTGTAGAGTGTTTCTCATTTATTGCAACACTTATTACTAGATTGACCCAGAAGGGTGCTCCATTCAGGTGGACTGAGGAGTGTGAGGAGAGCTTTCAAAAGCTCAAGATAGCTTTGACCACAACCCCAATGTTGGTGTTGCCTTCCGATTTTCCAACACCAACAGCGAAGAACATTTCGTAACAATATATTGAAACCGTATAAATAATACTCAAAGATATCATGCTCAGCTCGTCACAGTTATGAAAAATAGGCATGCTTCTTAGATATAACTCTAAAAACCCAAATCTTTAACCGAAACCACAAAAATGTGAGTATATCAGAAAACTGTGATTTTTCCCAAAAACTGTCAACAACAGGTAAGGTGTTTCATTATCAAATGACATAAGGATAGTACATCTCTATGCCTACATGACAATGTGCATGTGAATTCATGAATGCCACAATTCCGTACAGCATGAGTAAATTCATCTCTATGCCTACATGCCAAGTATGCATGTCAAGAATAATGTACCACAATGATAAACTCATGTGCTCATGCTCAATTACTCAGTCCTCCCAGTCACTCAGTCCTTGCAGTCACTAAGTCCTCCCAATGACTCGGCACTCGCACTCGACACTTGCACTCGACACTCGCACTGAATAGGTACTTGCGCTCACTGCTGATATGTCAGACTCCGGAGGGGCGGATCCTACCCAAGAGAAAATATAAGCCAATCATGGCATGCTGCAGTGTGCAACCCGTTCTTATCATGAATGAATAAAGCATACTGCGGCATGCGACCTGATCCCATAAATATCACTAACAACCGGGCCCGCGGCCTCACTTAGTCATCATCCTCTCCAGTCTCTCGGCCTAACAAATCTCATGCCAGTCAGCCAAACAATGATAACATGATGTGATAACAAATGATAACAGAGATTAAGATATGATATACAAATGAATGAGTATGAGTGAGTATGTAATTACAATGTAGCAAATAACTCAACAGCAGAAATGACCTCAATGGTTCCAACAAGATAAGCATATAGCCTAAACATGGTTTCTAACTTGGATAACAGCTCATTACTCTAGCACGTAGAAATTTCATGGATAGAAACAAGATTAGGTAACTGCACAGTACCACAAAATCAACCGAGTCATAATTCACATAGTGCACTCCCACATGCTCGTCACCTAGAATGTGCGTCACCTAAACACCAAACACATGACACGTATATTCAGGGATTCATACCCTCAGCACCAAGTTTAGAAGCATTACTTACCTCGAACAAGCCAAATCCAATATCGAGCAAGCCAAACAATACTCTAAAAATTCCACCCCGCGTGTATCGACCTCTGAAGGGCTCAAACAAGCCAAAAGCAACACAAGAACTTCAAATAATACCAAAGAAAGCAAACCCAATCGATAAAAGTTGAATCTTTAATCAAAAACACAAAGTCAACCAAAAAGTCAAACCTGAGCACGCACCTTAGAACCCGACGAAACTCACAAAATCCGACAACCCATTTAATTACGAGTTCAACATACTAGTTTCACTCAAATCCAACTCCGAACCGATGTTCAAAACAAAATAATTTACTTTATCAAATTTTAGAAAAAACCCCCCAAATTTCACTTTGAAATCATCAATCCCAACCGTATTTGCCAGACACGCCACAAAAATATTTTTTTCTCTCCGTACAGGGCGACTGAAGTGAACAGTGCCATCATCGAGATCAGATGCTTGATTTTTCGTCATCAGCCGGTTGAAAACCACCGGACATCATCCCTAACAAGCAGCATCTCAAACAAGGCGCATCATCCCTAACAAGCAGCATCTCAAAACAATTCATCAACTGCTACAGATTTAAAAAAGAGCAGAGGGATCACTGTAGCGCAAAATCGCCTGGGAGTTCCAAACATTTGCTCAATCGTTTCTGGGCAAAATCGAGCCATTCCAAGTGCTGGAGATCCTTCCCCAACTTCATTCTGACCTCCCCTCCAAGTTTCCGACGACTTCACCACCGGAATCAAGAGCTCCGACCATCTGAATAGCCCAGAAGTGCACCAGTTGGTCGCGAATGGGTTCTGAAAACCAATTGGTTCAAGACCAATCCCAAAAGACTCCTGATGCTCAGGAGAGTGTTTCCCATCCCTCAATTCCAATTTTGGTTGAACCAATCTCCACAACATCGCAAAAGGAGAATCTGAAAGTGTCGAGCACACTAGGTGTTCGACAAAATGCCAGTGACACTGTGGCAGCTCAATTGTGCGATCATGTCGATCCTCAACCTTCTCAAGGTCATAAGGAAACTAGTTGTCAAGCAAAAGTACAAGAATTGCATAAAAAAGATGGTGTTCAAATTTCTTCCCCTCCAACTGTAATGCAGCAGGTTGGCAGTGCTGGTGCGATATTCAAATTTCTTCCCCTCCCACTGTAATGCAGCAGGTTGGCAGTGCTGGTGCGATACCACAACAGTTGTACAAGGCTCACCTGCTGTCCCAGGCAACTCCAATGACTACAAATCTTACAATCCAAGATCCTACAAGCATTAGTAAAGCTGCTAGTCTTGTTGCTACTACAGCAGTAGCACAACCTGCTCAACAACAGTAGCAACAGCAGCTACTGCAATTTGTTATCCCCAACTCTGATGCTGATAAGCACACTAAGACACTGCCATCAACCTCAGCTCAAGCTCCCATCAAGGTCACATCCAACTTTGACAAGCCAAAACATCCCAAAAGAAGCTTAAAACCACCAACTAAGGACACAAAACCAACGACCTCACACACACCAGTAACTCAAGCAGTAGCAGCTAATACCAGCAAATCTCAACTTCCTAGCACTTCCACAAAACCCAAAATTCAAGCCAACACCACTCCTCCCACACCTACTGTCACACAATCATATGTCCCTAGATTGAGAGCCAGACATGAAGCAGAAATTACCCCAATTCAATTCACTCTACCAGTCATTACCACCAAATAAGGCAGGCTTGCTGTGCTTTTCAAAAGGGAGGATTACATGGTCAAGTTTGCAGACAGACGTAAATTCACGGTGATAGGAAAATTCCTCAACACCATGCCCAGAATGGAGGTGATTAGGAAGAGCTTCATAGGTCAAACTGAACTCAGATGAGGGGTGAAGATTGCACACTTCAATGCCAGGACAGTTTATATAGACCTTGATAATGAGTATAATCATGCCATAGTATGGACCAAGCAATACATGTATATACAGGGCCAAATGATGAAATTGGAAGCATGGAACCCAGCATTCAAGCCTGATGAGGACTCACCAATTGTCCCTATATGGATTGTTATCCCAGAACTACCATGGCATCTTTACTATATGGAGATTCTAACTCCTTTTTTATCTCCTGTTGGTAAAGCCCTGTTTATGGATCTTGCCTCATTTTAAAAGACCAGCGATAGTGTAGCTAAGATCAAGATGCAGATTGACCTCACTAAAGACCTACCTACACATGTATGGCTAGGATATGATGATGATGTCAATGGAGAAGGTCAATGGCTCCAGATTCAATATGATAACCTCCCACAGTACTGTTCATACTGCAGACATCAGGGTCACTCACCTCAAACTTGCCAACTTAAGCTGAAAGAGGAGGAAAACAAAAGAAGAAAGGAGGATTCACTAGCTACAGAGAAAGATTTACAAGCCACAATTTCAAGTCACACCAAAGATAATCAGTACAGGGGTCAAAAAAGCCAAAACTATAGAATTCCAATGTAAATGAGGAAGCAAGGGAGCGAAACAGTAACAAAAAAGCAGAGGAACATCAAAAGAGCAGGGATCACCAAAATCAGGGGGTAACTCCATCAAATAATGAATGGAAAACACAGAAAAGAAGCACTTTAAAGGTAACTCTAAGTCGACAAGAAGCAACATGAGACATACATACCAAAGAAAAATGCAATACAACTTGTTGATGTTGCATCCACACAGGAAATCAGCAGAACTACACAATCAGGTATACCCTGTACATCTCATCAGGTACCCCTAGAAGTATTGAATTCCATTCATACCTCTGGAGGTACCAACACTGTATCCCATTCCTATGACCCCCCTGTTATTTTTTATGCTAATGAAGTTGATGGAGGAAAGGAGAAATGTTTGGAGAAACTCAGTTTCTTGCAGGATCGGGTACCTACTGGGGTTGGCATTCCTCATGTTTTGCATGATTGACCATAGTATGGCCCCCCTTATTGCCCCTTCACCAGGTGATACTGCAGAGCCTCACACAGCTACAGCAATGGGAGAAGTGAATTGTGACATAATAAGCTCAGATGAATACCAAACTAATCAGCAGGAAGACACTACATGGAGACTTCTAAAAGGAAAAGCCCCTGCAATGTCAGATTTTAGCATATAATCCCCTAAAATCCAAAAATAAGCCAAGCCAGAAGAAGAGAAAAGCCATGAGAAAACAGTCTGCAGGAATCTCTATCAATGAACCTATAACATATCAGCACCTTTAGGACCCTACTACTCCATATCAAAGGCCAGCTGCCAACTTGAAATGGAAACCTGATGTTGATTCTGCCAACAAATCATAGACATATAGAGACCCTGTGCCAGACCCCTCCCTTTCACAACATTTGCTACATGCCAATGAGCAGGGCATGCAGGAGGAAAATAGCTTCATCCAGAAGGATTTGAGTATACACACTGCTCTAGCACCTTCTCCACTAGAAGAATGTCCTCTAAATAAACACTCTTCACAACATGACAAATATAGACCTATTCTTTTAGAGGATGAGATGAGTGGAGGCTTTGAGGAAGAAGCTGGAGTCAGTGATGCCACAGAAGAGGACCAACATTGTGATCTCCTTGCATAAGCAATTAATGGGGAATACCATCAGAATGATATCATTCAGAATCAGGGATTATCTCCTAGAACATATAACCCATCACCAAGGATCACGAGAAGCATGGCTGCTAGCAGGAGCACTGTCCCACCAAACTCCAACCCTCCCTCCATGTTTTAATGATCTGTGCACTTATAATGAATGTCAAAGGTATTAGAACCTCTGGAGCCATTGAGAGACTCAAAACACTAAAACAAATCCATAAACTCTCCCTCATAGCCATCCTTGAACCATTCCTAGACTCTTCACATATCAACCAATACAAAAACCAACTATTTTTGCATCATGTAGCTTCCAACATCAACAATAAGATGTGGATTTTTTGGGATAAGGACTTCTCTGGTACTATCACAGACCAAGATGAACAGCAAGTCACAATTGAGCTAAAGCATGTTGAGGCTGCTGAAATTTTCCATCTCACAGTCATATATGCTAAATGCAAACCTCCTTTAAGGAGACCACTGTGGGACAAGCTAAGGATCAAAGCACTGAACACTAGAGTACCATGGTGTGCCATTGGGGACTTCAATATGATTGCATCAATTGAAGAAAAGATAGGGGGTATTCCATACCAAATCAACAAAAGTCTGGAGTTTCTGAGCATGATTAGGATTGTGGATTCACTGACCTTGGATACTATGGACCTAGATACACTTGGTCTAATGACAGAGGCCCCTATTCAATTTTCTAGAAAAGACTGGATAGGGAACTGGCTAATGATAATTAGGTTGCTGCACATCCTGCTACTACCATTACACACCTGGCATCTGCAGGATCAAATCATTCCCCTCTTCTCATGGAAATCAATGTCAGACAGGATAATGCCACAAAATATTATAAATTCCTGAACTGCTGGATAGAAAATGCAACCTTCTTGCCACCGGTACAGCAAGTCTAGAATGCACCAGTCACTAGAAATGCAATGTGGATCTTCCATCAAAAAACAAAAGCACATTGCAAAGAATTATCCAAATGGTCCAGACATGAATATGGAGATATTTTCCAGAAAGTCAAGGAATTTGCAGAGAAAGTCAGAAAAGCATAAGAGACTTGGGCACAATCCAACAAAGAATCAGATAGAACAATTGCCCATGAACTCACTGCTCAATATGTCAAACATCTAAAGATTGAAGAGGTTGTCCTGAAGCAGAAAACTCAATTACAATGGTTTAAGGATGGAGATGCCAACACCAAATACTTCCATAGTCTGATCAGAGGCAGAAGAAGAAATTTGTATATCCACAAAATCATAAATGAAGACAATGACTGGATATATGGAGATGAAGCAATAGGTGAAGCTGCCTATGACCATTTCCACAACCTGTTCACTGATCCTTGGGGAGTCATCAGGGAAGATCTTCTATCTTGCATCACTAAATTGGTTACAGAAGAAGATAATCATCAATTCAACAAAGAACCTATAATTGAGGAACTCAAAAACACTGTTTTCCTAATTAATCCATCCAGCGCTGCAGGTCCAGATGGCCTCAATGGAAAATTCTTTCAACATTGTTGGGATATCATCCAGTTTGATCTCTTTAATGTGGTGAAGGCATTCTTCTGTGGTTATTCAATGCCTAGGTACATGACACAAGCATGCTTGGTGCTGATACCTAAAGTGGAATTTCCTAACACTTTGTCAGAATTTAGACCTATAAGCTTGAGCAATTTCATCAATAAGATTATATCCAAGATCATTTCCAAAAGAATTGCACCCATTCTCCCTAATATCATCTCCCCATATCAGACTGGCTTTATCAAAGGCTAAAGTATTTCTAAGAATATTATGCTTGCACAGGAGATTGTCCAGGGAATCAAGAAGCCAAATATAGGTGCCAATGTAGTGATTAAACTGGATATGGCAAAAGCATATGATAGGGTATCTTGGTCCTTTACATGTATAATGATGAGAAGAATGGGTTTTAGTGAAAGAATCATTGACATGGTGTGGAGAACAATGTCCAACAGCTGGTACTTTGTCATAGTCAATAGCACGAGATTTGGCTTCTTTCATTCCACTAAAGGTCTAAAACAAGGGGACCCTCTAGCCGCTTCACTCTTTATTCTGGGAGCTGAATTACTATCTAGGATGCTCAACAACCTCACACATGATCAGTTCTTCAATGGTTTCTACATGGAAAAGAGAGGACCTCAAATCACACATCTGAGCTTTGCAGATGATCTGATCACCTTCACCTCAGGTTGCAGAATTTCATTATTGAAGATCATGGAAGTCCTCCAAGACTGTGAGCAGACATCTGGGCAGCAGATCAACAAAAGCAAAAGTCATTTTATGACTGCCCCCTCTGCCTTCCAATATACTACTAGGAGAATTCAGCAGGTCACAGGCTTTACCAAAAAGGAATCCCCTCTAACTTACTTAGGTTGTCCCCTATACACAGGTTGAAAAAGGATTATGCACTTCAATGGTATCATTTCTAAAGTGCTAAGTAGGATCAGAGGTTGGCAAGGAAGGTTGCTTTCTTATGGTGGCAGGCTGATCTTAATCAAGCATGTCTTGCAATCACTCCCTATCCATTTACTGTCAATAGTCACACCTCCAAAAGCTATCCTAAAACAGATTGAGAAACTGGCAGCCAACTTCTTTTGGGGAATGAACAGAGAGAGGAACAAATATCATTGGGCTTCATGGAAAACACTATCTTATCCACTGGAAGAAGGAGGTATTGGATTGAGACCTCTAGCAGAGATATGTAAAGCTATGGAGTAAAAACAATGGTGGGGTTTCAGAACCAAACAAACACTAAGGAGAAATTTCTTACTGGCCAAATACTGTCAAAGATCACATCCCAGATCAAAAAAATGGGATTCTGGACAGTCACAGACATGGAAAAGAATGATGTCCAACAAAAACACTACTGACTACCACATACAATGGAGGCTACACTCAGGGAACTACAGTTTCTGGTGGGATAACTGGCTAGGTATTTGACACTAAGCTAGTTTCAGATAAGGACACGGTAGACCTGGCAATATCAAGGTCTCACAATATTGGACTGATGGGCAATGGGATATTCAAAAGCTTAGTCAAATAACATATCAAATAGCTCCTCCTTGCGTAACCTCACTCATTCTTCAAGCCAAAATCCACTATAATCCTCAAATCAAGGACAAATCAATATGGCAGCCTTCTGCCTCTGGGGAGTTCTCTTGTGCATCAGCATGGAATGTGTTGAGAGAAAAGAATCAGATACTCCTTACAAATAAGATGACCTAGCACAAGAAAATACCCTTCAAATGGTCCTTTTGCCTATGGAGAGCATTGAGAAACAAGTTGCCCACAGATGACAGAGTAGCTAAGTTTGGAGCTCCTAGTGTCAACAAATGTGTATGTTGCATGAAATCTGGGAATGAAATAGTGGAGCACATATTCAACTCAGGTCATTTTGCTCAAATCATTTGGAAATACTTCAATGCACCAGTTGGGATCCAAAGTAACGGGCAGCCTCTAACAATGAAGCTAATGAACTGGTGGCTGCAAAAAAGAGAGAATGAAGTGCAGAAATTGATCCTAGACACACTGCTAATCATTATATGTTCGGACCTGTGGAAGAACAGATAAGTAGCCAAATATGGGTGAAAATCATCATCTGTAGCCAGAACATTGTATTCCATCTTTTCTGATCTACTCTTACTACTCAGAACTTCTTATGCTAACATCAAATGGCCAGCCAGCTAGCCAGAAAAGTACCTGATTGTAGAGAGCTTACAACATCATACCAATGTGCAGCAGGTAGTCTGGTTGAAACCAGCAGTAGGTTATGTCAAAATCAACTCAAATGGCAGTGCTTTAGGCAACCCAGGGAAAATAGGAGCAGGGGTCATCATTAAGGACTAGCAAGGTCATTTCATCCATGCTATTTCAAACCCACTGGGAGAGGGTACTAATAACTTAGCAAACTCAAGCAGCCCTCATTCGCATCAATTGGTGTATGCAAAATGGCTACACCAAACTCCATTTGGAAACAGACTCTATGTTACTCACACAACGGGTAACAGGACAGTGTAAATCACCATGGACCCTAAGTATGCTAATACAGGAGATCAACAACCTGAGTCAACTCCGTGTTGATTTTAAATGCACTCATGTTCTGAGAGAAGACAACTGCCCAGCTGACACCTTGGCAAAGCTAAGTCATGATCTCAGCTCCCTAAGACACTATAGAAGCCAAAAGGAACTGCCAGCACAAATAAAGGGGCAGATTCAGCTTGACTGCAAAGGCATTCCAGCATTTAGACATAGGAAGTCCAAAACGCTCAAAATTCCGCCACACATGCAACACAATACTGCTGCTACATGAGTACTATGGACATCTATACTAAAACAGTAGCGGCAGTACTAGATACCATACATCTAGGTTGTAGTAACACCATCAGAAGCAGTAACATATACAACAGGGCAGAAGCATTTTACTCTCTACTTACTCTGTTTGATCTGTTGCAGGACTCTAACATTGCAGCCTTTTACAGTGCCTAGCAGTAACCTCTCTCCATAACCTGCGTGCTGCATACAATGCTCTTGCTAAGCCAGCAGGAAACCCCTCCCTTAACATGTGTGTTGAATTTTACAGGTGCAGGACATAGCACCAGCTCACTGCTGCAACCACAAAGGCAGCCTCTAACATACATGGTGTCACAATCTTTGCAACTGCAGCAACCTCTTTGGTCCCCCCCCTTCCTCACCTTTTGTTATTTTTGCAGGAAAGTTGGCTTATCCAGTGTTCTACCACAGCTATGCAGCTTCACCATAACACCCAAACAGTCAGCCAACACAACAGCAGCCCCTCAGTAGCAACAAAAGCTAAACAACCACCATCTCAGCAGCAACCACAAACCACAGAAGCAGACAATATACACCCCCCAGTAGAAGCAACAACAGCAGCAAAAGACATCCACCACCTCAGCAGCAGGCACAAATCACAGTAGCACAGCAGCAGCCACTCACAGGAGCACAAAAATCAGATAATTTGGATAGGTCCAAGTCATTGATACAACTACAATGTGTGGTATTAGCACTTCTAGTGCTCATTGTATTGCAGTTGCAACAATTAGTATGGAACCCTTTCCTTACTATTGCACACAGGATCATCACAATGCAACATTCACACAGGCAGCAGGTAGATAACACACAGCTCCACAGCAGTCAAAATAACAGCAGCAGCAATGACAACTATAGCAGTGGCAACTGCTGCAGTTCAACAGAAGTCACAAGCCACATACACACAAGGCACTCAGCAGAAGCAGCACACAAATATCCATGAGCCCAGTACTGCAGTACAGCCCAATAGTGCAGTACAGCATAAGCCAGACAACACAAATCCCTCAAGTAGCAGCAACAGCATCAGCAGAAGACAGTTCTCACCTCAAAGCAGTCACAAATCACAGAAACAAACCACCAGTCAACTATAGAAACACAACACCATACAGCAAATACATAGTCTCACAGCAACAATAACAGCAGCCTTAGCAACAACAATAACAGCAGCACTAGCAACAATATCAGCAGCAGTAACACCAACACCAACAGCAAGATTGACAGCCAATCATCAAGCCACAGATACATTATACCAGCCAGTCATCATCATATGTGTTCATAAAGAGATAGATCTCCCAAGTGCTCAACACAGTTACACACATATCTCTATCAGCCTCAAAGAAACAGCAGAATTTTTAGCAGCAGCAATTCACACAGGTCTTGGTCATTGTCGCAATTGCATTGCGCGGTATTAGCACTTTCAGTGCTCATTCTAATGCAATTGCAGCAATTACCATGATCCTTCTCCTACACCATAGCCCACAGGATCAACACAGTCTAGCCCTCTCACAAGCACAAGCCTGGCAACATACAACTTTACAGTAGTAGCAGCACAAGCCAACCACTTAGGTCACCCCACACACAACCTCACAGAAGTAACAGCAGTAGCATCGGCAATAATAGCAGCAACAACAGCAGCAATAGTAGCAGTAACACCAAAAACAGCAGTAGGATACATAAACGCTCAACATCTCAACAGAAGTTGCAAGCCACAGAAACACAAACACAGTTCTCTCACAAGCACAGCAAAAGCAACAACAGCAGAAATCTCAGCTGCAGCAGCAGCAATAGAAGTAGCAGCAACAGCAGTACCAGTAGCAGCAACAGCAGCAGTGGTAACAACAGCAGCAGCAACATCAAGAAAGAAATACAGTCACCATCTCAGCAGAAGCCAGAAGATACAGAAACAATACCTTCAGAGCAAGAATAGCAACAGTAGCAGCAGCAACACAATGGATAGACTCTCATCTTTTCTGCAGAAGCTACAACACATAGAAACACAAGACACCCAGCAGAAGCACACACATATTCCTCAGCATACTACTAACAGCAGACATTGCCAATACTGCTGTCCAGCTACAGGGTCCCTTTTTTCTAGCCATCTTCAACTATGCTTTCTTTGTTATCAATGTCAATGCAAAGTTGAAGATTGCTATTACTTGCTATCTATCACATCACTTAGAAGACTCCCATTTTTTGCTAGAATTAGATCCAATCGCACAGGGAGGATATTATTTCAAACCACTTACTGAGTAGATTTAGGACTATATGTACTTTTTTGGACAGTTGACCTAGATTCACTTCACACTGTTTTTGCATATATGATTGCCTATCGATCTTATAAGATAGACAATCATTACATCATCATATGTCTAACCCATCATAGTTAAATAGGCATACTTGGTTGTGAAGTTTGGATAACCAAGGATGTACACCTTTTCTATAGGGATGTAAGGTTTATGTCCCCCTCAATTTCTGTACTTTATGTTATATATATGAAAATTAATGCTAGGCATGCTGCCTAGTGGATTATTAAAAAACATATCATCAATCTAATGCCAAAAACAAAGATGGATTCGTGGAATATAACTAAAATAGAGTATAGAGCACTTAATCAAATCCATGTGGTGAAAATCGCCACCAAAATCACCCAAATCTGAGCTCCCTAACTCAAAATATGACCAATGAACAAACCTTTGATATTATATGTTTTTGCCCAGCTGTTCTGCCTCATTTCTCATGCCAAAATATCCCAAAACTCACTTTTGATACCTCCTATGGATTCCTTGTGAATTTCCAGTCAAGTTAGGCTTTAGAATCACTTCATTTGACCTTATAATGAAGAAGATATGTTGGCTTCAATATTTGGAAATAGTGCCGATTTTTATGTACGGTTCAATGGCAATTTCGTAATTAATCTTAAAATATTTGGCAACCCAATTCTTAGTAAAATGATCATAAATTCGTCATACGATGTTGAAACTTGATGATTCCAGTTACTATGGTTCCAAAATTACAATACGGATCTAATGCTTCATGTGAAACAGAAATTGGAGCTCATTTTCTTAATGTGGTACCATTTATGTTTGAAGAGACGACGTCAAAACATCAAAAACAAGCACAACACAACCCAAACTAATTTGAAACTCATCCGAGCCCCTCGGGAACCCGTCCGAACATACCAACAAGTTCCGTAACATAACACGGACTTACTCGAGGCCTCAAATCATGTATAACAACATCAAAACCACGAATCGCACCTCAAATCCGTCTTAATCAACTTTGAATCTTTCAACTTCCAAAACTCGTGTCGAACCTTATCAAATCAACTCGAAATGAACTCAAAATGCACACAAGTTCCAAAATGATATAGCGAAGCTATTCAAATTCTCGGAATCACAATTGGGACCCGATATCATAAAAAGTCAACTCCCAGTCAAACTTATGAACATTCCAAACCTTCAAATTTCAAACTTTCACCAAATATTACCGAAACCTTCTAGAAATATCCAAATGTAAATCCAAGCATATCCCCAAGTCCAAAATTACCATCCGGACCTAAAGGAACCATCAAACCTCTGATCCGAGGTCAAGTACTAAAAGGTCAAAATTGGTCAACTCTTCCAACTTAAAGTTTCCTAGTTGAGAATCATTCTTCCAATCAATTCCGAATAACCTATAAACAAAAACCGACGATTAGTATAAGTCATAATGCATCATACGAATCTACTCAAGATTTCAAATGGATGAACGGAATGCAAATGCTCGAAACGACATGTCGGGTCATTAAATTCTACCCCACTTAAACATAGGTTCATCCTTGAACGTGCCCATAGTCATTCCAAAGCCATCAAATCGACGTGTAACCTTACCATGCACATAGCTGAGGGTGATCCCATGCCACCCCGATCCATATAAGCCTGACAACACAACCTAACTAAAGATCGTTAATTTAAACTTAGAACGTATGCCTTAGAACCCAATTCCCAACACCTGGAATTCCTTGCAAGACCCAAATCTCGCATCTACACACTGTAGGCAAAACTGTATCAAGCCATAACCATAACCCAATATGTAATCACATGATATACCACACAACTCGCATACTCATAGCAATAATTCCCTATCACAGTAGCTACTCAATACAAACCCGACACTAGTAACAAACCTCATATCAATTAAAATCTTGTTCTGAACCTTCGTACGCTGCCAATGATGAAAGAAACATACAGAAACTCATAACTACCCACCAAATTAACAAGTCGTGGAGCTCTCTTGCCCGATAAGAACCCAAAGCCAAATTATAAGCCAACTTCTATAAGTTATTTCTCCATACATATTGTAATCAAATTCGATAGTACCCAGTCTATGTCTAATGACCTCATCACATCCAACACAACCTTTTTATTGACATGCCACACCAACACAACCTAAAGCCCCAAACCGTGCAATCCATGCGCCAATAAGCAGCAATTCAAATGTACTCAAACATCGAAAATGACTCAAATGAGAGAACCATCCTGCAAGCTCAACAAGTACCACCACAATGCAATGCTAATAAGAACAAAAACACACGAATCTATCATAAAGGAACATATCCTGTCAAAACCCAGCTGCAATACGTGACCAATCCGATCCATATGAAATATCTCAAGCCAAAATGCTCAAAATCAACAACCACAGCCGATTCGACCTCAAGTACACAAATGCATGACCAAAACCACGGAGAAGCAAATAACAAAATATACCACAACCCGGAAAGAACATAACCAAGGCGCAATCGACCATTCAACACCCCAATAACCATCTCGCTCGAATTCCCCTGCAAGGCCCAAAAAAGACCGCCTCATGTTTGCACATATCCAATAAATCACAACCCCTTGTAGCATAGAAGAGTAACTCATAGAACATATCATAACACTAACAAGCTCAACTCTAATTGAATGCCACACCTCTCAACACAAACAGTTCTGAGTCAACAAATCAGACCTGGTGTAGAATACACATCCTCATTGGGCCTACCAGTGGGCCCCCAAATTAATTTTCGGTCATCCCCAAATGGATAAATAGCCCTCCAAAAGTCTAGAATGATCTAACCATAACACGTACCGCCATCTAGCTAACCTTGGACCACATCTTCACAGTCCGCAACCCCAAAACAATCTGCTTCTGAGAACTCCTAGTCTCCAAATCCATATAACACATGAATCACCATAGTCGATCGCAACTCCACCACTCGAGTGACTATCACATCTCTCATATATAATCATCCCCACACGAGGCACTTCTATAATTCTTCCATGCCACATAGCAAAATCTGAACATCAGTAGTCGATCAACCAGGCGAGTACCACAATACCCATGAAGCATTCGTAAGTCAAAACACAGTACACCTTCTGAAATTAGGTAATACCAAGTAGTTATAGCATTCATCGAAACATCGAAAACCGTCTATGCCATCAATGAATTCATAACCTTCCCTTCAAAATTGAACCTTGACCTTGTATATGCAAATCTCAGTCACACACAACACACCATATCTATCATGCCATCATATGAAAAGTACAAGAATCTCATAATCAACTCTGAGTCACCAGTAGAATACATACCCGACTAGTCGGAAACCTTCCATTTGATCCCATCCAGTAGAAAATCACAATACGGAACATGCTCCTCATGCCGATAGGAAATATCCATCTCAAACCAGGGTAGAAACCATCGAGAACTCTTCGAGACCCATTTGCACATAAACAATCCATCAGAACTGAATCTCTCTAACTCAACCAAGCCACGCAGATCACCAAAAAAACACCTGTAGAGACTCACCACATCATAAGTATCCAAAGAACCGATCATATCCATTACCATGTTGATCCAACCTACTACCAGGCTGTCCTATTTCTCCGAGTTCCTTCTGAATTACCCTCAAGTTGACACTTCTCCTTGCCACAACATCACGATCCTTACCCAGAGCTTACCACCAGAGATTCTAGCATTAAACCACACCGCACTAAGGCCCATAAGTCGGTGTATTCCCTCTCAAGAAACTCAAAAGTACCACATTCGAGAAACCCACTTTGAAGAGACCTTCTGTGAATCTAAAGTCATTTCCTTCACCTTCCTAATACTAAAATGTAGAATCCATAATGATAAAAAAAAAATTGCAAGTCCCGACACCATCCGATGCAAATCTCAAATTGTAGCTTTATATCAATCCAAAAAATCCTCAAATTCCACATATGAACCATGAATCCATTAGAACCTTCTCGAGAGTCATCCACTCTGCACAAATCTCAATTAAGAAGTAATTCCGCCTTAATGCAACCGAGCAAATTCCCACTCCATGCGCACTACATCCTTCATGAATAGAAACTCAATCATTCCATGATTCTCATATACCCATAAAGTGTAATACACTATGCATCTAGAAATTTTCTTGCTTAAGTTATCCTAAAAACTAGCCTCTACAATTGATAACCGATCCACAAGTGTGCCCTAGGACGAAACCAATACAACACATAACCATGCAATCAAATCATCAATTGCAGACTCCCCCACTTGGCTCTAAGCCATAGATTAAAACGCCCAATAACTCACAACGCCTATAATCTATTATTGCAAAATACAGCAGTGAGATTTAACAAAATCCTTCATAAGCTCATGTAACACAACCCATAAAATGCCTCAAATCATCTGCTAAGCCCGCATTCATCTTTGTGACAGTCGGGTCAACTTTCTCAACCGATACAAACTCATATCGCAACACATATAACCCACCGGTAGAAAAGAAAGCCTTCACACGACATCATAAGGATAATACATCCATAGATTACCCTGTACATGATAACTTTCTTGCTTAGCCTCAAACTGAATCTGTCTATACCCTTTCATAGCCACAACTACTAGGCAATCCCTTAATCTTCCTAAGTTTGAAATCATCAACAAGACATGGAAATCTACTTCGTTCCACCAATACACAACATGAAAGAACCCTCAACACGATCATAACTCGAGATTGTACAACACATCGAGACAAAATTCAAGCATCCAATAGTCCTTTTTACATCTCAAGCAAACTCTTCCTGTCACATTCAAACCATCTGAACACATCTCGCAGTCACATCCTACTTATCATATAGCCATCCAACCACTCACCGAGCCACCAATCCCAAACATACGGACACCACTGGAATAGAAGTCCAAAAGCACATGCTCACTCAACGTAAACTACCAAGCCTAAGTTACGGTCTAAACCTAGCCTCAAGTCCTCTAGACTGGCCCATCACCAAAGCATAGAAAACGCATCTCTTACCTCATCCATGGAATCCACAAGCCGACGATGTATAGCTAATATTGAGCACTCGCATGAGGATAGAGTGAGAGGAAGGAATTCAATGACATACGCTTCAAGCTAAATCAA
Organism: Nicotiana obtusifolia; assembly: GCA_002018475.1. NCBI lineage: Eukaryota > Viridiplantae > Streptophyta > Magnoliopsida > Solanales > Solanaceae > Nicotiana > Nicotiana obtusifolia. The sequence goes on from MCJB01000001.1 coordinate 278,252, forward strand.
TGCCTACGATAAGGGAAAAAAGATGGGAAGTTTATCCTAAGTTCCCTATAGCCTCTCGAAGATAGGTATGGACGTCATCATGCCGATCCGCAAGACGCTACTACCCACTTGCTCAATGACTCGTAGAACCTATGAACCTAGAGCTCTTATACCAACTTGTCACGACCCAAAATACAACTAGTCGTGCTGGTACGTAAACCCAACCCACTAGATAAGCCAATTTAACAATAATCTAGTTTCAAATGAGATTTACTGAGAAAATAATTATGAAATAACTTTTATACAACAGCCCAAGGATTGGTAGTACAAATCATGAGCTTCTAAGACTTATAGTTTACAAAGCTAGTATGAAATAAATACATCATCTCTTCGAAATGTACATAAATATATTTTTATAAATCTAAAGCTACCATGAACACGAGGCAGCTATAACCGGCACGCAGGTTCATCTTCAATGTTAGCTCCCACCATAAACAGCAACATCGGCATCCAAAATCTGCACGCAAGGTGTAGAAGTGTAGTATGAGTACAATCGACCCCATGTACTCAATAAGTAACAAACATAACCTTAGGTTGAAAGTAGGGACAAGCTTAAACAACAGTCAGAGTCCAATCCCAACAGCCAAGGACAACTCGTAACAATATAATAAAAACCATACAAATAATACTCAAAGATATGATGCTCAGCTCATTCACAGTTACGAAAATAGGCATGCCTCTCCGATATAACAGTAAAAAGCCAAATCTTTCACGTAGAGAGTTGAGGTCTTGTGACTGACTTGTTCCTCACAGGATTTCATATCTTTAGAAGGCAAGTCGATTTCTTCATTTTAATTCATTAGTGAAAATTTTAAATAATGGTAGCATCTTGACTTCCTAAGTCTATTACATCTATAGATCGTGTGTCTATCCAGACATTATTTGAATCATAGACATTTTCTATATTCGTACTCTGTGGTAGTCCAAGTTTGAGGAGCAATTCCTTTTTTCCATAGCCCTGGGGCTATTTACAACTAGCCAATTAAGAAGTCTCAAATGTACTAGCACTGCATCTTAGATGCAGTCATCGATTCTCCCCAAAGGTCACAATTACCGCGAGCAAAGATATTAATAACGAGGAAGGCTTTTTTTGTTATGCTACTAATACTTGCTCTATCTCGCATCTACTTAAATTGTGTGAATATGAGAATATCTTTCGTTGAATTGAAAGAATTTTCTATTGAATGGAAGAAGATATTACATCAACAAGTAAAGGAAAAAATGAAATTATTTAGTACTTACTTTTGATACTATTTCAAATTGCGTTGTTGTGGCAGAAGAAGGAGAGCTATACTAATTCGGTATACTCTAAAGACACCCTCGGTACAATATTGACGGCCTCACAAAGATGAAATTTTAGTGAATTGTCATTTACTGATCTCATCTTTTACGGAATCGATCTTCTTTGACTGTATAAGAATATGTGAAGCTCAGCATGTCTGGAAACAAATCCCAGGGCTCAACCATGGACAGGCGGTGGAAACTACCAAACTAGAGTACGGTAGGGGCAGATGGAATTTCCAGTGTTCTTATTTTACCGGAGGGGTTTGAATTAGCTCCTCCCGATCGTATCTCTCAAAAGAAAGCACAACAGCAGATATGGAATTCTATTTCCACTTTCAGTTTCACCTCTACGACTCGGGATACGTGCAAGGAGAGCCAGGGAAGGGGCAAGGGGTTCACCCACTTAAACTACCAAAGAAACTAGGGTAAACCAATATGATATGACATTGTAGGTGCTTGCGATGGGACGTATGCAACTTCCCTCAGTTGGTTTGGGTGGCATAGCCCGTCCGAAATCACCAAAATGTGACTACATCAGAAAACAATGATTTTTTCCAAAAACATTCAACAACAGATAAGATGTTTCATTATCATATGGCACAAGGAAAGTACATCTCTATGCCTATATGAAAATTTACATGTGAAGTCATGAATGTCACAATACCGTACAGCATGAGGAAATGCATCTCTGTGCCTACATGCCAAATATGCATGGCAAGTGTCATGTACCATAGTGATAAACTCATGTGCTCATGCTCTCGGAGAAGTCAATCCTCACTCAGCACACTCAATCACCCAGTCCTCCCAATCACTCATTCCTCCCATTCACTTACTCCTCCCAATCACTTAGTCCTCCCAATCACTCGGCACTCGCACTAAGAAGGTATCATCGCTCACTGGTATGTTAGACTCTGGAGGGGCGGATTCTGCCCAAGCACTAATACAAGCCAATCATGGCATGCTGCGGCGTGCAACCCGATCCCATCATGAATGAATAAAGCATGTTGCGGCATACAACCCGATCCCATAAATATCACTCACAATCAGGCCCTCGGCCTCACTCAGTCATCATCCTCTCCAGTCTTTCGACCTTACAAATCTCATGCCCATCAGCCTAAACAATGATAACATAATTTGACAACAAATGATAACAGAGACAGAGATATGATATGCAAACGAATGAGTATGACTGAGTATGTAATTGTGATTTAGCAAATAACTCAACAGCAAAAATGACCTGAGTGGTTCCAACAGGATAAGCCTATATCCTAAACATGGTTTATAACATGGATCACAGTACACTTACTCTAGCACGTAGAAATTTCATGGATAGAAACAAGATTAGGTAACCACAAAGTACCACAGAATCAACCGAGTCATAATTCAAATGGTGCACGCCCACACGCCCGTCACCTAGCATGTGCTTCACCTCAACACCAAAAACCTAAAACGTATATTCAGGGGTACATACCCTCAGCACCAAGTTTAGAAGTGTTACATACCTCGAACAAGCCAAATCCAATACCGAGCAAGTCAAACAATACTATAGAAATGCCACCCATACCAACCTCCGAAGGGCTCAAACTAGCCAAAAGCAACTCAAGAACATCAAATAATACCAAAGAAAAAAAATTAATGGAAAAAAGCTGAATCGTCCAACCCGAGCCCGCACCTTAGAACCTGATGGAACTCACAAAATTCGACAACTCATTCAAATACGAGTCAAACCACACTAGTTTCACTCAAATCCGACTCTGAATCAATGTTCAAAACTCAAAATTCTCTTTATGAAATTTTAGACAAAACCCCCCCAAATTTCACTTTGAAATCATCAATCAAATGGCAAAGTCGAGTATGGATTCATGAAATATAACCAAAACCGAGTATGGATCCATGAAATATAACCAAATTTTAAATACGAATTCATTGGAAAATTCGTAATTAATCTGAAAAAATTTGGCAACCCAATCTTTAGTAAAATGACCATAAATTCACCACACGATGTCGAAACTTGATGATTCTAGTTGCTATGGTTCCAAAATTACGATACATGATCTAATGCTTCAATTAAAACAAAAATTGGAGCTCATTTGCTTAATATGGTACCATTTATGCTTGAAGAAACAACGTCGAAACATCAAAATCGAGCGCAACACAACCCAAATTTATCTGAAACTCACCCGAGCCCCTCGGGACCCCGTCCGGACATACCAACAAGTCGCATAACATAACACAGACTTACTCAAGGCCTCAAATCACGCATAACAACATCAAAAACACGAATGCACCGCAAATCCGGCTTAATAAACTTTGAATCTTTCAACTTCCAAAACTCGTGTCGAACCTTATCAAATCAACTCGAAATGAACTCAAATTTTTCACACAGGTATCAAATGACATAGCTAAGCTATTCCAATCCCCCGAGTCACAATTCAGACCCGATATCATCAAAGTCAACATCTGGTCAAACTTACGAACATTCCAAACCTTCAAATTTCCAACTTTCACCAAATATTATCGAAACCTTCTAGAAATATCCAAATGCAATTCCAGGCATACGCCCAATTCCAACAATCACCATCCAGACCTAACGGAACCATCAAAACTCCGATCTGAGATCAACTACTAAAAAGTCAAATTTGGTAAACTCTTCCTCCTTAAATCTTCCTAGTTGGGAATCATTCTTCCAAATCAATTAAAAATAACCTGAAAACCAAAACCGACGATTCATAGAAGTCATAATACATCATATGAAGCTACTCAAGACTTCAAACAGCTGAACAGAATGCAAATGCTCAAAATGACTAGTAGGGTCGTTACATCTATACTACACTATGTAATGTACATTTGATTTTGGTCAGCGAAACCGTTGAGATCCTAGTTAAGGGTTCAAGTTATCTCGAAGGGAAGGAATTAGGCATCCCTCAAAATCCACAAAATGTGGTTCCTGCGGACTCAATCAAATAAAAGAGGGAATGTTCAAAAGAATGATTAATCTATATATTATTAAAATGAGAGGAAGAAGCCCTCTCCTTAAGCCAAGTGGCAGCTTTAAAATTAGCCACATGTAATGTTATTAATTAACTAACTATTAGCTATTAGTTAGTTAATAGTTAGTTAATATTAACTAACTAATTCAGCCATATGGAAAAACCAGAAAAAGCCGCATATAACTTATTTCTTAATTAATTATTTAATTAAATTATAATATTGGAAATTTTGCTATATAATACTTAAAAATATTATTGATAAATTTAAACAATTTGACATTTTCTGGTATTAAATTAAAATAATGTAAATATTTATATCAAGACTAAAAAATCACAAACTGATCTATATTATATTAAAGGATATAACTGGATAATGATATTAAATAAAGACAAACGTTAGTGAAGGCCACATGAAAAAATAAAATATTATATATTAGGTAACTTAATAGCAATAATAAAACAATCAAGAATATTTAATATTACAAATAGAAGGGAAAGAAGATTTGAACTTGAGATTAGATTAAAATCTATGTATTATTAAAAGGAGAGGAAGAAGTTCTCTCCTTAAGTCAAGTGGCAGCTTTAAAATTAGCCATGTGTAATGTATTAATTAATTAATTATTAACTAATAACTAATTCAGCCATATGGCAGAACCAGAAAAGCCACATGTAACTTATTTTTTAATTACTTAATTAAATAACTAATTCAAAATATTTTAAACTTACGATATAATACTTAAAACATTATTAATAGATTTAAATAGTTTAATAATTTTGAGTATTAAATTAAATAATATCAATATTTATATCAATATTAAAAAATCACACATTGATCTATATTATATTAAAGGATATAAATGGATAATGATATTAAATAAAGAGGAAAGTTAATGAAGGCCACATGAAAACATGAAATATTATATATTAGGTAACGTAACAGTAATAATCTATATATTATTAAAAGGAGAGGAAGAAGTCATCTCCTTATGCCAAGTGGCAGCCTTAAAATTAGCCATATATGATGTATGCAAGTACTAAGATCAAGGGGTTGGGTTGTTATATATATATAAAGAATAAAAAAAAGATATTATCTAGTACGAAAATGAGAAACAATTTCATGTCCTGATTCTTAACTAATATCTAATAATTTAATGTAATTTTTATCTGAAAGGTATAAATTTTAATGTAATTTGCATATAATCCAAATAACCCAAATCATAATTTAATATCTGTCCGTCAATTGCGCAGGTACTAATACTAGTTTAATATTAACAAAGAATTATGGAAATGATATGGAATGACGAATGAATGAAGTCACATGGTAAAACTAGGAATATTTATGTGCAATAGAATATTTGCAAGGATATGGATATAGAAAGTATGTGAAAGGGTTAAATTTCTAATGACTCAGTGAAGTGTATCATAAAGTACAGTATTTACAAATTAACCAAATAATTTTGAGTTGAAAGGAATAATCTCGAAAAAATTTAGTTGTAAACAAGATCAACTATTGTAAGAAAACGTGTCTAGAAAATGATTGATCAAGAGTAGAAAAAGGAATTACCTTTGAATAGTTCTTTTTAATGTAATGAATAGGGTAAGAAGAAAGTTGATTAATATTTACAAGAAATTATGAAAATAAATTAACTAAAGGACAATTAACTATGGCAAATGAATTATGAAATACGTTTATATTTATATGCATGTATAGTAAAAGGTAAATAACCGTATGAAGTGACTTTCATTTTTTCTTTGAAATTGGTGTACAAGATGTGAAGAATGTAATTTAATATTTTGTTTCTTTTTTTTTTTTAAAGAATGGATTAGTTAAGAAGGGAACAATATATGATTTGACTAAAGTACAAAGTTTAATGAAAGATAGGACACAATGCAAGACAAGGTAATAGGATGTACGAATATTATATCTTACACTTTTAATCTAGTAAATAAAGTATGAAAGAATTTTTTTTAAAATGAATGAACATGTATAAGAAATTGCTAAAGAAATGAATATATAAGAGAATATATAAAGTATAAGTGGAATATCCGTAAATTGACTAAATGATTATCAATTAAAGATATAATTTGGTAAAATATACTTTATGCACAAAGGTTAACTATTAAAGTAAAAAACTAAAATATAAAAATAAAAATTTACTCTAAATGATTTGTGAAAGTGAAAAGGAACAACGTTTGAGCAATCTTAATATATAAAGGATAAACTAAACGAATTGATTTGATGAATAATGAATGAATATGGAATAAAAAAGATGTATCAAAATACTTATGACATAAACAATTATTGTATCAATATAAGAAAAATATTCGTACTAACAATGAATTATTATTCGATGAGTAACTAAAGGTCATTTTTAGAGATAGTCTCGGAATACAATTATGTGAACCATACCCGAATGATTATAAAGCTTAGGATGGTATGATAGTCCAACTACAATCCCCTACTTGGGATGCGTCAACTAAAGAACAATTTACATATAAAATGATTCAAAAAGGTGCTCATACAATTGTAAGACGAAAACAAAATTATCTATTTATTTTTTTGAAAGATGACATATTTTTATTTTTATATATGTCCAATTTAACTAGTTGGATGTATGTCAATTACAAATCACATTATGAATATATTCAGCAACCTAGCATACATGCAAAAAATTTTATGAACACGCAAAATATATAATATTACGGATTATCCCGATTATTAACTAGTTGCATTTCCCTAAGTGTTTAGCAAAGAGATAATATTAAAGCAAGCAAGCAAAAACATCTATCTACTACTTTATTATACTTCACGTTTTGGGTACATCCAAGAACGGGAAGTAAGAAGCAGAAAATTTGACAAGGGTTCATTTTCGTCTTCGAGCGTCATTTTTCCAAAGCATTTCGGATAATGTACCTCACAAGATAAGAGAAATGATATTGCTAGTGAAATAATGTAACGTAAAAGACAAACTGATAAAGTGACATGTTTTTAAAATGGATTTTGTTTTAAAAAATTTTTTGCAAAATTGCTTTTGATGATGATTTGAAAATGCTTTGTTTTAGAAATATTGTTTGAAAAAATATTTTTGGAAAATAGTTTTAAAATATTATAGGAAGCTCGGATAAGTATTCTGCAATATCCGTCTAGATATGAGAGCGTGAACCGCCTCAGTAGCAACTCTGGTGGCCAATCGTGCGCCCTCCATAGGTTTTATTGGTTCGTGCATCCTCATGTTTTTCCTTTTCCAATGTTTGTCATCATCTCGTTATTTCGGGCCCAGTCCGAGGGTAATTCATAGCGTCGTGGCCTAAAAAATTTTATTCTCATCTGCCTGTATAACATTTGTTCAAAACCAATCATTTTCGACAATTGTCATCTTTGTCTGAGTTGAAATATTCGGCAATGTTACATCTGTTAAAAAATCAAACATTAGAGTCCAACAATACAATGTCAAAATGGAGTCCGTCGTAAGGTTTCATAAAACGATAGTTAGACCAAACACAACATACAATTTAGCCAACAAAAGAGTCAAATTCATCCCTCACAGAGACTAATAACAATGGAACAAGGTCTGATATTATGAATAAAATAAAGGGACAGAGAACAGTCACAACAAAACTTCGCCGAAAAGCATGGAGTCTGCCGGAAACAACCTACTGGCGATGAACTCCGGTGGGTTCAAAAACTGCCAACTAGAAAAAACAAACGGACCAGTAACACAACATCCACAAAATATAGTAGTAGCCAAATCGTAAATGACAGGGTAACTGAAGTCAGTCCCCAAACGACGGAGCAGCAAAACAAAGGTGTCACGGTTAATGACAAATCTAGTTACGAGCCTTTAACTCACTGCTGGAGATCATCGCTGGAAACTCCCTACCTCACCTTATAATGTATATGTCTCTGGAAAAGTTCAAATCCACCAATATTCGAAGAAACAAGAGCCAGAATCATTTCGCTGAAGATAAACGAACAACATCGTTCATAGCTCGATTCCGGACAGATCTGCGCATTTTCCAGCAAAAACAAGAACAAACAAGCGGCATCAAGTTCAAAAGCGTTGCTTCAACGGCGCTAGCACTGGAACAACGGCAAAAAGATAAAGCAAATAGAGATCGCCGGATTTCATCGCATCTGTGGTCAGATCTAGCCCATTTCAGTGGATATTCAACCAAACAAACAATGAAAATTAAAGGGGAGATGAAGAAAAAGGAGACGCAGAAGGTGAGGCGGCCTGCAGGCCACGGGGGAGAGCAGCGAATGCCTTTGTCTCTCAATTGAAAGAGAGAATGAGAGATTCAAGGATGAGAGACGGCTGGTCTCTCAAGTATTGAGAGAAAAATCAGAAAGATTGTAGGTGTGCGGCTGACTCTCTCTCAAAATGAGACGAAGAGAGAGTGAAAATGTATTAGGATTTAGGGGGGACTTAAGATCTGATGGTAGTCATATGATGAATGGGGTGTGTATTTTGTAAGTGTGTATAGTGTAGAAGACTTAGGGGCTAAGGTATAAATTTTGTGGACCAAATCTAAAGTAAAATAAATGTAAAAATGAGAGTAAAACATGTGGTCAAAACGCAAAGAAAGTGATGCCACATCATGTTGCATCATGTCACATCAAATAACTTGTCACGATATCTAGTCACATCGAGTGTGTTGTCACCTCGAATGTTGACGAGACATTGGGTTTTGATTGTATTTGATCTGTATTCGAGATAAATTCTACCGGCTTCCTCGTAATTAAATAGACTGTATTGTAAGAATTAAAATGTTTATTTAATTAAAAAATCTTGTAGTATCTATTTAAATGTCAATTATTACAACAAAAATGTAGCAATTATTATTTTATTTTTTGAAAAGACAATAAATTGATAGAATATCTTAATATTTCAAAAATAGAAAAATTATCATTAAATTATTTGAAATTTATAAACATGCACAAAAATGAAAGTATTTAAATAATTGCAATAAAATGATAAAAATTTTCATATTTTATAAAAATAGGAATAAGTATCAATAAATTGCATTAAAGCTCAATAATGTACAAAAACTATATTTTTATCATTTTTTGACAAAGAAGCCTGCAGAAGTTAATTTTAGATACGGAGGGTCAAAATTGAGTATCAACATCGACTATTATCAAATCCTCTGGTCTCTAAATTTATCTTTGCTTACTAGCCCATGCTGATTTTTATTACTCCGGGGATTTACTTAGCCTCCTGGTAATCGCGTTTGAATCACCAACTCATTTCTCGAAATGCAGATATAACTTTATGTCTTATACTATTTTATAGTCTCAAGGCATGTCCCTTTTTGTCTATTCCTTCATTTGACTATAGACTTTGTCATATTGTCATATTTTAATGTACCGTTATCACCCATTTATCACATCTTACTCATAATGCTTCATTTACTCTCTTTTTATTCTCCTGCTAATATCTCTGTCTATTACCTTATTCTGAAAACTTCAACAAAGTATTCTTTCACTTTTCGTTCCCCTTGCTCCATCTCACTAGCTCCTCGGGTCGCCTAACATTCTCTTTTTATTAGGGGCAGGGGTCATCCTAAGGTACATATTTATCCCTTTTAGGAGTCCACTGCATATCTTCTGAAATTCCTGAACGTTCTAGTATTCATATCTGACTGTACTATTCTAGGGTGCACCATCTAGGTCTCTCACAAGTGGAACTATTACAACCTTTGCAATATCCTTCAGAACTATCAGCTAACGCTAACTATCTATCCACCATTTTGGGTTACTTTAACTCCAGCTGGATCCTGATATCCCATCCTTCTCTTAAACTATATCGGTTAGCTCTCACAGGGCATAACTAAGATGGGTGTGGCCAATTGTGCATACCTCTGTTACTGTTGAAGGTAACTCATAATGCTTATATTTCTCTACCTGAATTGTAAATATTGATAATCTTCACTAACTAGGTACCTCTTACACTCCTTCACCTTGTTTCTGTTACCTATTGAAACTTATACTTTAACCTTCTGATACTCTCATGGCCCGCAATTCGGGGGGCGCGTTAGATATTCCCATCCTAAGATCTTAAGCAAGAAATTTGCACATCGGGTATGCATGATCTGATAGGGCCTCAAACTGGGCCATGCCGTCAAGAACTCTCCCTCTACTAGTGCCCTTACTTTCTGCTATATTAGCCCTCTGGTAGCTGTAATCTTTATAATTGCAAATATCTCTATAGCATGGTTTAGATTTGAAAGAAGGGTAACAGACTTCTAAATCCTTTGTAACTTCCTGTTTATATAATGTGGTGCACAACACATCTATAAACAAGGCTCTACCAGACAGAGGTTATAGAATCCCTAGGATAGAACTGCTCTGATACCAAGTTTGTCACGCCCCAAACCTAGGAAAGCATGGCCGGTACCCGGTGCCATATTTGGCCCGAGCATACCACTCTGTAATTGTGAAATCTGAAGGGGTAACCCTCAACTTAAGCTGACGAAGCCCACCTGCAAGATGACAATACCAAGAAAGGACGACGAGGCCACTATGAACGTCTACAACTAGCAATACCAAACTAACATGTACACAGGGCTGGCAAGGCCACAATACTGATATACAAAATATACATGACTCGTCTATAAGCCACCAGATAATACTGAACCGTATCATGGTTAGGACAAAGCCTCGACCTACCCATCAAACCTGTATATATGAAATGGACTACAAGGTCTAGACCTGGTAACTCTGAGAAAGTGGAGCTTACCAACCAAGCTGATGTTTGACTCTCTCTACTGGGAAGGTCTATCTAGCTGTCTATCAGGACCTGCAGTCTTAAAATACAGTATCCCCAACAAAAGGGATGTCAATACGAATAATATACAGAGTATGTAAGGTATAAAAATTAGTATATAAAAGACATGAAAGAAACATGGAGTAAAGGACTCAACCTGTAAGTCTGAATAGCTTTGTGAATCATGAAACATTTATAATGTCATGCATATGCGTATAAATGTCATATCATGCATTGGTATATGCATACATAACATCATTAAGCCTCTGATTTGGCATTACATCATATCATCTCAGCCTCATTGGGCGAAATCATCAACATATGCTAGTTGATCAGGTGGTGGTATGTATATAACGCCATAACCTTTCCCCATACCCTATATACATATAATATACGCGTATATAACGCTATCTGGTCATGGGTCAATATACATGTACAAATGCATAATGAAGTAAGTCAATAAGATCTCTCGGAATGTCATAAGATCAATATGCCTTCGGCTAGTATCACAGATGAACTTTATCAACTTACGTATTTTCTGAGACCCATGAACAGCCAATATGATGAGGCAACGACCCGGCTGGTCGTTTTGAGAGTAGTAGCTCTGACCCCCTATTTATTGCTTTCTCTATGTTATACTGTGGTTATGTGACTTGCCGGGAGGTTTGGTTTTCAGTTTTGGAGTGAAATAGGACACATAGTCCGTAAACTAGAAGTTTAACTCGGGAGTTGATTGTAGTTTGACTTGTGTAAAGATGTCTCCAGAATGGAGATTTGGCAGTTCCAATAGCTCTGTAGGGTGATTTTGGTCTTAGGAGCATGTCTGGATGTTGATTTGGAAGTCCATATGTCGTTTCGGCGTTAATTGGGAAAAGTTGGAAGATTTTTGAAAGTTTAACCGGGAGTGGACCTGTTGGTATCAGGGTTGGATTCCAATTCCGAAAGTTGGAGTAGGTATGTAATGTCATTTATGACTTGTATGAGGTCAATCGATTTGATTTGATAGGGTTCGGCATCGAAGGTAGAAGTTAAAAGTCTATAAGTTCATTAGGCTTGAATTGGGGTGTGATTTATGTTTTTGATGTTGTTTAAGGTGATTTGAAGCCTTGGCTAAGTTTGTATTGCATTTTAAGACTCGTTGCTATATTTGGTAGAGGTTCTGGGGGCCTCGGGGGTGATTCGGATCGATATTTGAACAAAATTTGGACCTGTGCAAATGCAGAAGCTCACAGTTCTAGTGTCATCGCACCTGCGGGGGGATTAGCTGCAGGTACGGACTCGCATGTGCGAGCATTGGAATGCAGAGGCGGAGAAGGCAGCCTAGGCTAGGGCTGCAGGTGCAAAAAGTGCTCCGCAAAAGCGGCATCACTTCTATGGTGCGGAGGTGCGCAGAAGCGCAAATGGTCGTATGTGCGACATTTTATCCGCTGAAGCGCAAGCGCAGGTGCACTTAGGGTGTCCACTGAAGCAAGATTTCTGGGCCTTAGAGAGGGCCGCACCTGTAATGATTTTTCTGCATGTGTGGAGCCGCAGATGCGACAGTAAGGTCGCATGTGCGACATAATTGGGTAGAAAAGGGGAAAAATCGAGGGTTTGCTTCATTTTCATGTTTGGGACTTTGGGAATTCGGATTTAGGTAAGATTTTGAGGGATTTTCAGAGGAAGCATTTCGATAAGGAGTCTTGACTAGTTTTCGATTAATTCCCATGAATCTACTGTTAATTACACCTTTTAATTATGGTTTTGGAGTTTAAATTTAGGGAAAATGTGCAGAAGTTCTTAGACCAAGTTTTTGGGTTTTGAAAGGCTAAATGAGGTCGGATTGGGATAACTCTTTTATGGTTGGACTCGATCTCGAATGTGTGTTCGGATTTTATGATTTTGGTCGGGTTCCGAGACGTGATCCCGGGTTAATTTTTTGGAGCGATTGTTTAATTCTTAGCTAAGATCATTATTTCATTATTTAAATTAGTCTCCTATAGTTATATTTATAGTATGAAACTGTTTTGGCTAGATTTGAGCAGTTCGGAGTTGGAAAATCTTGGAAAGGCCTTCAAATTGATTGATTGAGCGTGGTTTGAGGTAAGTGACTTGTCTAACCTTGTGTGGGAGAAATTCCCCTTAGGATTTGGTATTGTGGTGAGAATTTGTGGTATGTGAAGGCCGTGTACGCGAGGTGACGAGTGCGTACACGGGCTAAATGTTGAAATTCCGATTTTGCTACTTAGTTTCCTTTTCATGCATTAATTGAGTTACTTTAGCACATTATAGTCATCATGTTTAGCCTAATTTCACATGTCTACTTGTCTTATCTCCTATTTGCAACTTGTATCACATGTTTAGTTGAATTACTTGCTTTTCTTGATTTCCGTATTCATTACTTAACTGTGTAAATTCTTTGCTTGAAATTGCTATCCTTGAAATATCATTTATTTAGTTGTTGTGTTTTGGCTTTCATGTTATTGTTGAGGTGATTATTTGGTTGTTTTCACGAGGATTCTGTCGTGTTTTTGTTATTGTTGCGCGAGGTTTCTGTCGTGCGGTTGTTATTATTTGCACGAGGTATCTGTGATGCAGTTGTTATTGCTGCACGCAGTTTCTGTCGTGGTGATGTGATTATTGATGCGCATGCGGTGGTATAAGGTTTGGGTGTTGAAATGCATGCGGTGAGATAATGTGGGCTTGATACGCGTGGCTATTAGGGGAACCACTAGAAGCCATGCTGTATGATAAGGTGGGCTAAAACGCGGGATGGTATTTCGGGAAAATAATTTTCAAAAACCAAATATAAAGGCACTCGCAGTGATATAAGGAAAGAATGTGATTTGGTTTTACGGTTTGGGACTACGAGGTGGTACCTCGGGAGTGCCCCTATTGATATTCTTTATTTGTTGTATTTTTTGGTTCTTGTTTTCTTTAACATGAAAAATTATTGTTTTCCTCTCGTATTGTATTAGCTTATCCTTGATTCCGCGTTGTTATTTCCTGTAGATTCTTTATTGTTCAGTTTCTTGTCATTTTCACTATATCATATTATCTATGTCTTGTTTCATATTATCTCTAGTAGGGCCTTGACCCGACCTCGTCACTACTCTACCGATATTAGGCTTAGCATTTACTAGGTATCTGTCACGACCCAAATCCCAAACCCGGTCGTGATGGCGCCTCTCGTGAAGACAAGGCTAGCCAATTCGAACCATAACTCGTTTTAAGCAGTTAATTTAACAAGAGAACAACACAACATAGTTTAATAGCAGTCATTTGCGGAAAAACATAGTGAACCATCCCAACAACAGCCCAACCGGGGTGTCACAACGTCATGAGCAACTAATGAAATCCTAATAACAAAACTTCTATTACAATATCTCTGGCACAATTAGTTGGAGAAAGTGGAAACAACAAATAAAAGAGATACGGGGCTGCGGACGCCAACAGCTACCTCGTAGTCTCTGAATCACCGCTCTGACAGTCGTAGTCAATGCCTCCGAGCGGAATCAATAACGCCTGAATCTGCACACATGGTGCAGGGAGTAATGTGAGTACTTCCAACTCAGTGAGTAGTACATATAAATAATGACTGAAAGTAAGAAAACACATAAAGCACAAGGCAATGCATAATGAAGCAGTAAACCATTATTTGAAAACAGTAAATCAATAAGAAATCATTTAATAATCTTCCCAGCTCTGGTTACCAGTTGCCATTGTTACCAACTGTAACATCCCTGGGCTCAGTATCATTTAAAACAGTAAAATCTCCCCAGCTCTGGTTACCAGTTGTCATTGTTACCAACTGTAACCTACAGTTGTCATTGTTACCTACTGTAATATCTCAGGGTACCCTGCGCTCACTGGGGTGTACAGACTCCGAGAGGGGCCCCTTATGGCCCAAGCGCTATATCAAGCCACCTCGTGGCACATAGAGTATCTCAGGCCCTCGGCCTCATATCAATCAGTAAAACCTCACATCTGGCCCTCGGCCGCACTCAGTCAGAAAATCATCACAAGCCCCTCGGGCATAGTAAAACAGTAGCTCTCAGCCCAAAACATCATTTAAAATATTGTGTAAACCTCAAAACTGAGTAACAAGTGGCTGAGTTGTACAACAGTAGAAACAACATGACTGAGTTCAAGTAATAAGTACAAATAGTGAGGAAATAGTGATAAAATTCCCCGGAGGGTTCAAACAATTGGGACAAAACCCAAATATGGCAATCAGCCCCAAACAAGATGGTAACTAGTTTGTTTCAATCAATTGCGTAGTAAAATCATCAATCGAGATGGACCATGTCACAATCCCCAGTAGTAAACGACCCCACGCTCATCATCGAGCGTGTACCTCACTTCAATATAGCATTACGATATGCAATATCCGGGGTTTCAAACCCTCAGAACATCATTTACAATCACTACTCACCTTGAACCGGCTAAATTTCTAGACCACAACGCCTTTGCCCTTCGAATTGGCCTCCCCGTGCGTCGAATCTATCCAAATTCAGAACAATTACGTCACAATAAGTTGAGGGAACAAAGCCCACGCGAAAACAATCAATAAATACTAAGAAATCCCAAAATTAGCAAAACCCGAGCCCCGGGCCCACTTCTCAAAATTCAGTAATTTTTACCTCAACGAGTTCCTTATCTTCCCACGAGTTCAACCATACAAGATTTATCGAATTCCGACATCGGTTCGACCTCCAAGTCTTAAAATTTAAACTCAAGGATTTTCCACAATTTTCTCCAACTTAAATCACCAATTACATTCTAGAATGGCAATAGGTTTGGCTAATTTGACCAAGATTGGGTTAAGAACACTTACCCCAATGTTTCTCTCGAAAATCTTCCAAAAATCCTTCAAGATTTCGCTTCAATCCGAGTTCCCTAGCTCCAATTATGTTCAAGATGGTCAAAACCCCCTTCTTTAAGAATTTGTTCAAGAAAATCTCTTTTGGATATAGTTTTGAGGTTGATTTGTTGTGATTTTATGGTGTTTGGAGGTGTTTCTCTTTGTGGATAACGAAAATGGGTTTTGCATGGCAAACGGGCACTAATTTCTATTTATAAAGGGGTCAAAAATCGGAACAAAATAAAACTTTCAGGTGTTGAAAATGCTATAGCATTTCGCGTAGCATAATCAACATGTTGTCCGCATTTTGATAGCATTTCTGACATTGAAATCTATTACACTTTGCTATAGCATTTCGGCGTAGCATAATCAACATGCTGTCCGCATTTTGGACAGCATCGTGTAGCATAATCAACATGTTGTCCGCATTTTGGTTGCATTTCTGACATTGAAATTTGTTACACTTTGCTATAGCATTTCGGCGTAGCATAATCAACATGATGTCCGCATTTTGGTAGCATTTCTGACATTTATGCAGATTTTCCTTTCCAACGATGAAATAGTCCGTTTAACCACCCAAAACTCACCCGAGCCATTTGGGACCCCGTTCGGATATACCAACAAGTCCTAAAACATATTATGGACTTAGTAGAGGACTTAAATCACATCAAACAACGCTAAATGCACGAATCATACCCCAATTTAAGCCTAATGAAACTAACAAATTCCAACTTCTACATTCGATGTCGAAACCTATCAAATAGAGTCCGATTGACCTCAAATATTGCACACAAGCCATAAATGACATAATGGACCTGTGAAGATTTTCATAACTGGATTCCGACCCCGATATCAAAAAGTCAACTCCTCGGTCAAACTTTTCCAAAAATCTTCTATTTTCCAACATTCGCCAAAATGCGTTGAATTGTTCTACGGACTTCCAATTTCAAATCCAGACATACGCCTAAGTCCAAAATCATCATACGAAGCTATAGCAACTCTCGAAATTCCATTTCGACCCTCGGATCAAAATCTCGCCTAACAACCGGAAATCGCCAAAATACTAACTCCACCAATTCAAGCCTAATTCTACACCGGACCTCCCAAAACCAATTCCGATCACACTCCTAAGTCATAAATCACCTCCCGAAGCTAACTGAACCATCAGAACTCACCTCCGAGCCCTCTAACTCATAAGTCAACATCCAGTTGACTTTTCCAACTTAAACCTTCTTAAAAGAGACTAAGTATCTCATTTCTTACCAAACCCACTCCGAACGCAACTACTCAACTTGGTTATGTAAAACACAGAAAATGAAACATAATGAGACAGAAAATGGGGAAGACAGAGCAGTAACCCACGAGACGACTGACCGAGTCGTCACATTCTCCCCCTCTTAAACAAACGTTCGTCCTCGAACGAGTCAAGAAACATACCTAAAGTCTCAAATAGGTGAGGGTATCTGCTCCGCATCTCCCGCTCGGTTTCCCTGGTAGCCTCCTCCACGGACCAACCTCTCCATTGAACTTTCACTGAAGCTATCTCCTTGGATCTCAACTTCCAAACCTGACGATCCAAAATCGCCACTGGCTCCACCTCATAGGTCAAATTATCATCCAACTGAATCGTGCTGAAGTCC
This sequence comes from Nicotiana obtusifolia, assembly GCA_002018475.1. Taxonomy (NCBI): domain Eukaryota; kingdom Viridiplantae; phylum Streptophyta; class Magnoliopsida; order Solanales; family Solanaceae; genus Nicotiana; species Nicotiana obtusifolia. The sequence goes on from MCJB01000001.1 coordinate 295,815, forward strand.
AAAATATGAGACGGGTCCCCAATATACTTCCGTAGCATAGAAACATGAAATACTGGGTGTACACTCAACAGACTGGGTGGCAAAGCAAGCTCATAAGCCACCTCCCCGATTCTCCGAAGTACTTCAAACGGCCCAATGAACCGAGGATTCAATTTCCCTTTCTTCCCGAATCTCATAACACCTTTCATGGGCGAAACCTTCAGCAAGACCTTCTCGCCAACCATGTAGGACACATCTCGAACCTTCCTATCGGTATAACTCTTTTGCCTCGACTGTGCTATACGGAGCCTCTCCTGGATTGTTTTCACCTTCTCTAAAGCATCCTGAACCAAGTCAGTCCCCAATAGCCTAGCTTCGCCAGGCTCGAACCAACCAACCGGAGATCTACACCGCCTCCCATACAAAGCATCATACGGAGCCATCTGAATACTTGACTAATAGCTGTTGGTATAAGCGAACTCTGCAAGAGGCAGAAACTCATCCCATGAGCCTCCAAAATCAATAGCGCATGCCCATAACATGTCCTCCAATATCTGGATGGTACGCTCGGACTGCCCATCCGTTTGAGGATGAAATGCTGTGCTCAATTCCACCTGAGTACCCAACTCCCTCTGCACGGCTTTCTAGAACTGCAAAGTGAACTGAGTACCTCTATCTGAAATGATAGAAACTGGAACACCATGCAGCCGGACAATCTCTTGGATATAAATCCTTACCAACCGTTCTGAACAATAGGTAGTAGACACAGGAATGAATTGCGCGGACTTGGTCAGCCGATCCACAATCACCCAAATAGCATCGAACTTCTTCAAAGTCCGTGGGAGTCCAACAACAAAGTCCATAGTGATCCGCTCCCATTTCCACTCGGGAATAGCTATCTGCTGAAGCAAACCACCCGGCCTCTGATGTTCATATTTTACTTGCTGACAGTTGAGACACCAAGCTACGAATCCCATAATATCTTTCTTCATTGTTCTCCACCAGCAATGTTGTTTCAAGTCCTGATACATCTTGGCGGCACCCGGATGAATGGAATACCGTGAGCTATGGGCCTCCTCAAGAATCAACTCCAGAAGCCCCTCCACATTGGGCACACAAATCCAGCCCTGCATCCTCAACACTTCATCGTTGCCGATGGTCACATCTTTAGCATCATTATGCTGAACTCTGTCCTTAAGGAAAAGCAAATAGGGATCGTCATACTGACGCTCCCTGATGCGATCGTATAACGAAGACCGAGAAACCACGCAAGCCAACACCCGATTGGATTCCGAGATGTCTAATCTCACAAACCTATTGGCCAAGGTCTGGACATCGACTACGAGAGGTCTCTCTCCAACTAGAATGTATGCCAAACTCCCCATGCTCACTGCCTTTCGGCTCAAAGCATCAGCCACTATGTTGGCCTTTCCCGGATGGTATAGTATAGTAATATCCTAATCCTTGAGCAATTCCAGCCATCTCCGCTGCCTCAAATTTAGATCCTTTTGCTTGAATAGATGTTGAAGGCTACAGTGTTCAGTAAATAACTCACAAGATACGCCATACAAGTAATGCCTCCAAATTTTTAAAGCATGAACTATGGCAGCCAGCTCCAAATCATGCATAGGGTAGTTCTTCTCATGAGGCTTCAACTGACGAGAAGAATAAGAAATAACTCTACCCTCCTGCATTAGTACAAAATCAATCCCAATTCTTGAGGCATCACAATATACGGCATACGAACCCGAGGCTGACGGAAGAACCAATACTGGAGTTGTGGTCAAGGCTGTCTTGAGCTTTTGAAAGCTCTCCTCACACTTGTCCGACCACACAAATGGAACACCCTTTTGAGTCAATTTGGTCAAGGGCGATGCGATGGATGAGAATCCCTGAACAAACCGGCGATAATAGCCTGCCAACCCAAGAAAACTACGAATCTCTGTGACTAAGGACGGTCTAGGACAACTCTGGACCGCCTCTATCTTCTTTGGATCAACCTGTATACCCTCGCTGGACACCACGTGCCCCAAGAAAACCACTGAGTTGAGCCAAAACTCGCATTTAGAGAATTTTGCATAAAGCTTCTCCTCCTTCAATCTCTGTAATACAACTCGCAAATGTTCTGCGTGCTCTTCCTGATTACGCGAGTACTCCAAAATATCATCAATGAATACCACCACGAACGAATCCAGATAAGGTCGAAATACATTGTTCATTAACTGCATGAACGCTGCTGGGGCATTGGTTAGCCCGAAAGACATAACAAGAAACTCATAGTGGCCATATCTAGTCCGGAAAGCAGTCTTAAGAATATCTGCATCCCTAATATTTAACTGGTGATATCCTAAACGGGGATCAATCTTAGAGAACACTCGTTCTCCCTGAAGCTGGTCAAATAAATGCTCGATGCGAGGCAAAGGATATTTGTTCTTGATCGTTACCTTGTTCAATTGCCTATAATCGATGAACATTCTCATCGTGCCATCCTTCTTTTTCACAAATAGAACCGGTGCACCCCAAGGTGACACACTAGGTCGAATGAACCCCTTATCTAGGAGTTCCTAAAGTTGCTCCTTTAATTCATTCAACTCTGTTGGTGCCATACGATACGGCAGAATAGAAATGGGCTGAGTGCCCGGCACCAGGTCAATGCCAAAATCAATATCCCTGTCCGGTGGCCTGCCTGGCAGGTCTGCGGGAAATACATCGGGAAAATCCCTCACAACTGGAACAGAATCGATGCTTGGAGTCTCGGCTCCAACATCCCTCACAAATGCTAGATAGGAAAGGCAACCCTTCCCAACCATACTCTGGGCATTCAAGAACGATATCACCCTACTAGGAACATAATTAGTCACACCACGCCACTCGATCCGCGGTACACCCGGCATAGCTAGAGTAACTGTCTTAGCATGACAGTCTAAAATAGCACGACATGGAGATAACCAATCCATGCCCAAAATGACATCAAAATCTACCATGCTTAATAGCAATAGGTCCACTCGGGTCTCCAGACCCCCAATAGTCACTATACACGATTGATACACACGGTCCACAACAATAGTATCACCCACTGGGGTAGACACATAAACAGGTAAAGCAAGAAACTTCCGGGGCATACCCAAATATTGAGCAAAATATGAGGACGACACATATGAATAGGTGGAACCGGGATCAAATAATACAGAGGCATCTTTGTGGCAGACTAAAACAATACCTGTAATAACGGCGTTTGAAGCACTAGCATCTGTCCTGCCCGGCCACCGCCTGCTCGACCTCCCCCTCTGGGGTGACCTCTGGCTGCCTGACCTCCACCCCAGGGCTGACCCCTCTACTGGGACGATCTAGCACCACGATGAGGACATTGCCTCCACATGTGGCCCATCTCGCCACACTCATAACAACTCCCTGGTGCTCTAGCAGATGCACTCGGCACAGGAGGACCCTGGGCCGACGGAGCCTGAGTTGGAAGGGCGTTGAGTGATGATTGTCCCTGCTGCAACCCATGATAACCACGACCTGCAGATGCCCCACGGTATTTCGGACGAGCTAACTGAGCAGGCCTGAAGGAACGACCTCTACTTTGCTGAAACCAGCCTCTCAAAGGAGTACCACTGTAACTACCCGGTCCTCGAGGCCTCTTAGCCTCCCTCTCCTCTCGTTCCTGACGCCGAACCATCTCAATCTCGCGAGCTATATCAACCACCTCCTCGAAGGTAGCACCTAATACTCTCTCCCTGGTCATGAGGATACGGAGATGATAGTTAAGGCCATCCACAAACCTCCTGATCCTTTCACGATCAGTCGGAACCATCCAGACAGCATGTCGAGCCAACTCAGAAAATCTTGACTCGTATTATGACACAGTCATATCCCCCTGTCGCAGCCACTCAAACTGTCTGCGCAGCTCCTCTCTGCGGGACTACGGCACACACTTCTCCAAGAAAAGAGCGGAGAATTGCTGCCAAGTAAGGGGTGTTGCATCAACCAACCTACGCCTCTCATACGCCTCCCACCAATTAAAGGAAGCTCACGTAAACTGAAAGGTGGTCAATGCCACACCACTAGACTCAAGAATCTCGGCTGTTCGGAGCATTCGCTGACACTTGTCAAGAAAACCCTGGGCATCCTCGCCCTCAGCACCACTGAATGATGGAGGCTGGAGTCTGCCAAACCTCTCAAGACGACGCTGCTCATCATCTGGCATAACTGGTACTATGAATTCTTGAGCTGGTGCAACTGGCTGGGCTGGAGGTGCCCCCGGCATCTGAAGTCCCTGCACTACCTGCTAAGGCGTATGGGCAACTGGAGTCTGATTGCCTCCCCCGGCCTGTGAGGTAGTTGCGGCTGTGGTGGCTGAAACCGCCTGAGCCAGGCCAGTGCAAACAGATAATATCTGAGCCAAGGTCTCCTGAAGACCTGGAATAGCGATAGGCACAACTGGTGCCTGAACTGGTGCTGCTGGAGCCTGTTCTTAAGCTGGGGCTACTGGTGGATCAACAGATGCTGCCCTCGCCGCTCTGCCTCTACCACGACCACGATCGCGTGCACGGCCTCTGGTGGGCTCAGTGGGTGGTACTGGTGGTCGTCCACCTCGTCCAGTAGTTCGCGGCCTCACCATCTGTGAGAGAACAGGATAGCAGAAGTTTTAGTACTCGGATCAACAAGTTCGCACGACAAGAATTTCAAGAATATGGAATTTTCCTAAAAAGGTTCTGCAGCCTCTCGAAGATATATAGTTTTGAGGTTGATTTGTTGTGATTTTATGGTTTTTGGAGGTATTTCTCTTTGTGGATAACGAAAATGGGTTTCGCATAGCAAATGGGCACTAATTTCTATTTATAAAGGGGTCAAAAATCGGAACAAATAAAACTTTCAGGTGTTGAAAATGCTATAGCATTTCGTGTAGCATAATCAACATGCTGTCCGCATTTTGGTAGCATTTCTGACATTGAAATTTGTTACACTTTGCTATAGCATTTCGGCGTAGCATAATCAACATGTTGTCCGCATTTCGGACTGCATCGCGTAGCATAATCAACATGCTGTCCGCATTTTGGTAGCATTTCTTACATTGAAATCTGTTACACTTTGCTATAGCATTTCGGCGTAGCATAATCAACATGATGTCCGTATTTTGGTAGCATTTTTGACATTTATGCAGATTTTCCTTTCTAACGATGAAATAGTCCGTTTAACCACCCAAAACTCACACGAGCCATTTAGGTCCCCGTTCGGATATACCAGCAAGTCTTAAAACATCATATGGACGTAGTCGAGGCCTCAAATCGCATCGAACAACGCTAAATACACGAATCATACCCCAATTCAAGCCTAATGAAACTAACAAATTCCAACTTCTACATTCGATGCCGAAACCTATCAAATCGAGTCCGATTGACCTCAAATTTTGCACACAAGTCACAAATTACATAACGGACCTATGAAGATTATCAGAACTGGATTCCGACCCCGATATCAAAAAGTCAACTCCTCGGTCAAACTTTTCCAAAAATCTTCTATTTTCCAACATTCGCCAAAATGCGTTGAATTGTCCTACGGACTCCAACTTCAAATCCGGACATACCTCTAAGTCCGAAATCACCATACGAAGCTATAGAACCTCTCGAAATTCCATTCCGACCCTCGGATTAAAATCTCGCCTAACAATCGGAAATCGCCAAAATACTAACTCCACCAATTCAAGCCTAATTCTACACCGGACCTCCCAAAACTAATTCCGATCACACTCCTAAGTCATAAATCACCTCCCGAAGCTAACCGAACCATCAGAACTCACCTCCGAGCCCTCTAACTCATAAGTCAACATCCGGTTGACTTTTCCAACTTAAACCTTCTTAAAAGAGACTAAGCGTCTCATTTCTTACCAAACCCACTCCGAACGCAACTACTCAACTTTGTTATGTAAAACACAGAAAATGAAACATAATGAGACAGAAAATGGGGAAGACGGAGTAGTAACCCACGAGACGACTGGCCGGGTCGTCACAGTATCATTGTAGTGTACTCATACTACGCTTCTGCACATGTTTTTGTGCAGATCCAGATACATCCTATCAGCCTCGATATTAGTACATTGTATTGCTGCTTGGATACTTCAAGGTACACCTGCCCGCGTCTGCAGGCCTCGAAGTCCCCTTCTACCATGTTTTCCTTATTTCTCTATGTTTTTTTATAGACAATGATGTATAAGAATGTTCAACATTGTATCTAAGGCTTGAGACTTATATCTCATCGGGTTTTGAAAAAATTGTACGTATTGAGCTTATAATCTATTGGTGGAATTGTTGATGTTTTGAAATTTTAAGTTTTTATTTGATGTTTTCGCATATTGTTAGGCTTACCTAGTCTTAGAGACTTGGTGCCGTCACGACATCCTACGGAGGGGATTTGGGGTCATGACAGATAATAGCGTATATGGGGAATCAAGAACATAGGCAACCCTAGTACTTCTATTAATAGAGTCATTTGTGAAAGTGGCGTGTTTGCTTGCTTCGTTGTATCATATGGATCATGCCAAAAGGAAAGAAGCGATAGCCTTAACATACCTTATTAATGAAGAGACAACTGTTGCAAAAGTCCTCGCTCCTCGTATGGATGGTAGTCTATATCATACAAAGGATTGGTATCAATATCGACTTCATATTCTATGGGAAATTTCGTTTAGTCATTTTATCGAACAACTTATGTGCATAACTACATAGGGTCTTTTATAGCTCCAATTCAACATGTTCTAGCACAATAATCTTCATCTTCACTTCCAGTCATCCTCATGATGAGATCCATACCTTTGCAATTTAATTTGGTATCTTAAAACATGTAAAAACGGCCTACACAACATATCTCAACTTCAAGTTTCATAGTTACTAGTTTCTTCAAGAATCTTCCAAAAAAACTAAACCCAATACTTGTACAAATTTAAGAATAGGTTATGGATGATGAAACTTACCTCAAATATACCAAGAACCCTATGTTCTTTAAATCACTTCAACACCAAGTAACTTCCTAAGTCGTCACAACAAGAAGGAATGGGAGTTAATGGTAATCACGATATTCTTTACGTTGAACTTGCGTGGTTTATCTTTGGATTCACTCTAGGATCATGGGGGAACCCTTGGAGAGCATCTAGGAGGGTCTAGGAATTTTTTTGGTCAAGAAAAATGAGTTAAAACGACTTAGAATTGACTTATATACAAGCTGGAGTTTTACACCGACTTTGTGGGTCCCAAGAGAGCTGCTTGCGCAATCTCGCAGAAATGCGAATATCTCTCTACATAGATGCCGTACCAACAAACGGTTTAATGCATTAGAAACTAGACTCGTAGATCTGTAATTTCTTCGGTAGATTACACCATAATGCAAAGTAAATTGCGAGAAAAGTGCATCTATATTTGACATAATTTTCAGCATATTTATGAATGTAACTTGTGTTGACATTTGCCAACTTTTGTTCCTCAACTCACTTAACTTCAAAACATAACTCATGAATATCACACGATTAAAATAAATCATAACATAACCTTCTTATCATGTTAAGCACCATAGTCTCACCCCAAAAGTACACGTTATAACATTCCTAATTTGTCGTCTTTTGACGAAACTAATTTTTTTCAATTCGTTTAGCTTCTAAGCCTTCCAACCCTCTTGGTACTTGTTATCCATGATCTTTAATATTTATAACCTCCAAAGTAAAATTTTTAACTTACATTATGTACTTTCAAAGATGATCTCATTTCTGAGCTTATATCGGTTGACTTACAATGTACTTTTAGTTACAAAAACATGGGGTATAACAGATAGCCTCCATCACGATAGGTTGGGATCTGGGTTGTGACATTAACACACCTAAAACAGAAAAACAATTCACCAAATTCAAGTTACAAGCTTATGATCTTGAGATCCAACAAGCCACTAGAATTAAATAGATAAATGTGATATATAGATCATGTACAAGTACCAAAACTATAAAATAAAAAACCTAAGTGCATATGCAAATGTGATCTTCAGAAAAGCTCACAAAAAGTCTACTTCATATGGCCATCTTCAAATCTTATCCCGTACATTACCTAAAATAGAAAACAACTATTGTTAAGCATAAAGCTTAGTGGCGTATAAACTTTGGGCTTGGAGCCATTAAATTCTCCATTTCCCCTTTTCAGTTATAGGTAGCTCAAATGAAACATAAATTTAAAGTAGGTAAACAAATATATCAAAAGTATTGAATATCAAACCTTGAAATGTTTCCAAATATCAATAACAATGTTCAAGATTCAAGTGTCGAGACAGCGCACCATCAATCCAAGAGAGTTTTCCAAATATCCATTTTCTCCCAATATCTACGTCATGCCATCACACTAAGCACAATCAGATATCAAGATGGAGCAAAGCCCCAAATTAAGTAGGGTCGAAATCCAATAGTCGAGAGAATCAAGAACCCTGGTAAAAATGGCTTTCTAGTTCCTACTTAACACGGACAACTTCCATAATTTAAGAAGAACCATAAATCCAAAGTCAAGATGGAAAGAGATCTGAATTAAGAGGCATGCCAAGATGAGTGAAAAAGTCATTGCCATAAGAAGGACAAAATTTTCAACAAGAACGCTAAATGATCAAGCAATCCGTACGAGTGAGCAGTTTAGCGAATATCTTAAAAACTGAGATAATACTAATACAATGATATAAAGTGAAGTGAAAGGAAGCAAAATTTCAAGTTATTTCCAAACATCCATCAAGTAAAAGTATATCAAGATCATATTTATCCACAAACATTCGTGTTTTACTATAAACAATTCCATCACAATTTAAGGACGTTCGAATCGTCTATGCCATAGACCAACCAAATCCGTCCACTTTCTTAAACACTTCCCCTTATATTTTATAAGGTATATATACCTTAAATACATAATCAAATATCTATATAAGTTTAGTGATTTTAACATGTCGAACTAAACATGATATCAGTCAAACTCACCCTAAAGATTCAAAACTGAAATTCTGGACTGTACAACTATCTTGTATTGTGCCTCCATTTCGAAGATTTACACGAAAAAACTAGACTATATGGTCTTGATGAAAGTTGTAGACATATGTCTTAGGGCTCTAGTAAATCTTGAATTATCCCCATATCAGTTTCTTTGTGCTCAAAATACCAACAGTAGGACATGGTGGGTTTGTAAAACAGAAAATCTGGCAGCACCTGCCCTGTAGTACTCACCTCTTTCGGGTAAATACAAGCAAAACTAGATCTTGGATCGCGAACAAAATTGGTAGATATATGAAATATATTTCTAAAGGTTTAGCTTATTTAAAACAATGTTTTATATAAGGAGATATGATGAAACCACTTACAGTTGTCTAGTGTAAAAACAGGTTAAGTAACTTACCACAAAAGAGAGGAGCAATTTTTAGTTTAACAAGAACAATACTTGATGGTTGGCTTAGTTGAAAAACCTGGAGGTTTTGGTTTTGAAAGATAATAAGGAGAGATAATTGCGGTTTTCTTTGTCATGAAGGAATTAAATGCGAGGTGCTTGTGAAAAGCTGTGTCAAAAAAAGGCATATTACTTAGATAAGGATCAAGAACTGGGCTGGCCCAAAATACTTATTTCCTATTATATTTCTTACTAGTTTAACAAAAATGATAATAAGGGTGTTCTATACAACAAAACCGTGTCACCTCCTTATAAATATCCACAATGTAAAATAAGTAATTTTTAAATATCGTCAAATTCTAGTTTAGGAAGTGCAAAGTAAAATCTATCCTCATTATATAGATGGTCAAGTAAGAACGCAATATTAGTCTAAAACTTTTGAGGTGTTACATTTTTTCACCAAATGGGTCGAATCTTCTACTTACAAGGCCGTTATAAAGAAGGTAGTGACAACTTTCGTCCGTAACAACATGGTCTGCCGAATCAGAATCGTAGAGTCAATCATAACTGACAATGCAGCCAAGCACAAAAGTGATCTCATGAGGGATATTTGTGAGAATTTCAAAAAATTCCATTGTAATTCCACAACGTACAGGTCATAAATGAATGAAGAAGTTGAAGCAGCCATTTATCAAGAGGATCTTGCAAAAGATAGTAGACAATCACAGGCAATGGCATAAGAAATTACCATTTTCAATACTTTTCCACCACACTACAATGAGGCCATCTACCAGGGCAACGCCATACATGATGGTGTATGGTACTGAAGATTAATACCCACAGAGGTCGAGATACTATCTTTAAGGATTATTCAGGAAACCAAGTTGGATAATGCAGAGTGGATACGTGTCAGGTAGGAACAACTTATGCTCATTTATGAAAAAAAGTATGAATGCAGTTTGCCAAGGTCAGCTTTATCAAAATAGGATGTCAAAAGCGTTCAACAGGAAAGTAAAACCTCGGCAGTTCACACCGGGGAAACTGATCTTGAAGAAGATGTTTCTCCATCAAGAGGAAGCTAAAGGGAATTTCACACCAAATTGGCAGGGTCCCTATGTGGTCTATCGGTATTGTCAAGAGGAGCACTAATCTTAGCAGAGATGGATGGTAGAGTGAGTATAAAGCCTATCAATTAAGACGCTATTAAGAGATACTATATTTGAAGACAATAGAATTAGGTTTTTGTGTAACGGAACTACGCTTGACCTGACTGCTCACAGTGGGATACATAGGCGACCCATAAAGGGTCTGGTCCCCCTTTTGTAATAGAAAACCCAAATATCATTCTATGTATTCGTAACTACGCCATGAATTGATTTTCTTCTGTAGGAAAGGCAATCCATGTCGGATTCAGTCATTTGTTGTAATTGAATCACGTTTTGACCTGATTCTGTTTGTATATGTAGGCAGTCTAAGTCGGAATCGATCATACCATTTCAAATTCCATTTCTTCCCTTTTGCATCTATTGTAATTAAATTACAATTTGACCTTATTCCATTTGGATATGTGCTGCAGCCTATTTTGCACTAGTGAAAACAAGATTCAACTTGTGGTTTCTCTGTTGTTGATAAAAGAGAGCCGCCACCTAATATTTAAAGGTATACTAGGGTACCTATTTAATTACTAAAGGTTATATTCTTTATTGGTATGCCAACCGCTGAGGCTATGGTAAGGATTCTTGTTCTTCTAAGGGAAATGCAACGACCCGACCAGTCGTTTCGAGTATTTGCACTTCGCTCAGTAGTTTTGAGGGCATGAGTAGCTCCGTATGATGTATTATGACTTGTGTAAATCTTCGGTTTTGGTCTTCAGATTCTTCGTAATCGATTAGGAAGAATGAATTTCATTGTTGAAGCTTTAAGTTGGAAGAGTTGACTAAGTTTGACTTTTATGAACTTGACCCAGAAATAGAGTTTTGATAGTTCTGTTAGGTCTGAATGTTGATATCGGACTAAGACATATGCCCGTATATGCATTTGGATATTTCTAGAAGGTTTTAGCGCTAATTGGCGAAAGTGGAAAATTTGAAAGTTTCGAAAGTTCATACGTTTGACCGCGAGTTGACTTTGTGGATATCAGATTTGAATTGTGATTCCGGAAACTAGAATAGCTTCGTTATGTCATGTGGGACTTCTGTACAAAATTTGAGTTCATTCCGAGTTGATTTGCTATGTTTCGCCGCGAGTTTTGAAAGTTGAAAGTTCAAACTTCATTTAAGTTTGATTTGAGGTGTGATTCATCATTTTGATGTTGTTATGTGTGATTTGAGGCCTCGAGTAGTTCCATGTTATGTTACGGACTTGTTGGTATATTAAGACGGGGTTCGGACCATTTCCTCGCATGTTGCAATTGGCTAAGGCTGCTGGTTCTGGTGTGGCCGCATCTGCCATCAATTGGTCGCAGAAACGACTTTGTAGATGCGGGGTTTTCCTTTGCATAAGTGAAAAGGCCAGCTGGGCATAAAGGCCGCAGAAGCAGGATTTGTTCCGCACCCGCGACACCATAGAAGCAGAGTGTTAGGTCTCAGGAGCGTGATTCGTCGCAGTAGCAAAAGTAGTGGTCGCACCTGCATGTGTGCAGAAGTGGAATTTGTTCCGTATGTGTGATAGGCGATTTCTAGTTATTGTCCGCAGAAGAAGCGGCCCTTTGTTCGCAAAAGCAAAAATCGCTGGGCAGAAGCTATATTTTCGAGGGTTGGTCATTTTATTTTCATTTTGAGAATCGGAGCTTGGCTTTGGGCGACTTTGGAGAAGAATTTCATCACAAGTATTGGGGTAAGTGTTTTACACTCGGTTTTGATTATTTTCGTGATTCTATCTTCATTTTTGGTAATTGGATTATGAATTTAAATTATAGGCTAAGGTTTCATATAGTGAGTTTTTGAATTTTGAACATTGATTCTTAGTCGGATTTGAGTAAAACTAGTATGGTTGGACTCATAATTAAATGGGTTGTCAGATTTTATAAGTTTCGTCGCGTATCGAGGCGCGGGCCCGGGTTTTCACTTTTGGGTTGATTTTGTGCTTTTGATCAAAGATTCGACCTTTATCGATTGGGTTTGTTTCCTTTGGCATTAATTGATGCATTTGAGTTGCTTTTGGCTAGTCTTGAGTCGTTCAGAGGTCGGTACACGCGGGATGGCATTTTTGGAGCATCACTTGGCTTGCTCAGTATCAGATTTGGCTTGTTCGAGGTAAGTAACACTTCTAAACTTTGAGCTGAGGGTATGAACCCCGATTATACGTTTTATGTTATTTGTTTGGAGGTGACACACATGCTAGGTGATGGCTGTGTGTCGAGACTCGCGATATTTATACATCATTATGGATTTTTACATTTCGGTATCAAAAAGGTGAAGGAAACGACTTCAGATTCACAGAAGGTCTATTCATAGTGGGTATCTCAGTTGCAGTACGTTTGGGGTGCTTAAGAGGGAATACAACGACTTAAGGGCCTTAGGGTGGTGTGGTTTTATGCTAGGATATCTTTTGGTGAGATTTGGGTGAGGATCATGGTATTCTAACAAGGAGATGTGTAAGCTCGAGGGCAATTCAGAAGGAACTCGGAGAAATGGGATAGCTTGGTAGTAGGTTGGATCAACACGATAATGTATATGATTGGTTCCTTGGGGTTCTTATGATGTGGTAAGTCTCTACAGGTGTTTCACGGAATGCTTTTGGGTTTTGGCGACCTGCGTGGCTTGGTTGAGTGAGCGGGATTCGGTTCTGATGGCTTGGTTTTGCACAAATAGGTTTCAAGAGATCTCGATGGTTTTTACCATAGTTTGAGATGGATATTTCCTATCAGCATGAGGAACATGTCGCGTATTGTGATTTTCTCCTGGATGAGATCAAATGGAAGGCTCCTAGCCAATTGAGTATGTAGCTTGCTTGTGACTCAGAGTTGATTATGAGATTCTCGTGATTTAGTTTTGAAGGGAATGTCATAAATTCTTAAACAACATGGATGGTTTAAGATATTTAAATGGATGTTTAACTACTTGGTAATTCCCGAGAAGGGTGCGCATTTCAGAAGGCGCACTGTGTGGTGACTTACAGATGCTTCATTAGTATTGCGGTACTCGCCTGGTTGATGATTGCTGATACTCAGATTTTTCTATGTGGCACGAAAGAATTTTAGAAGTAATTCTTGTGGGATGATCTTGTATGAGAGAGGTGTTAGACATTCGGGCGATGGAGTTGGGATCAGATATGGTGATTCATGCGTTCCATGGACTTGGAGACCATGAATTCTCAAAAGTAGATTGTTTCTTGGTTGTGGAATGTGAAGATGTGGCCAAAGCTAGCCAGATGATAATATGTGTGATGGTTCAGATATTGTGGACTTTCAGAGGGTTATGTATCTATTTCTGGGTGACCAGAGTGGATTTGGGGTCCATTGGCAGGCCCAATAAGGATGTGTATTCTACACCGGGTTGGATTGGTTAACTTTGTACTGTTACTGTCGAGGGATCTGCCATTTGGTAGAGTTGAGCTTATTCGTATTTTGATATGATCTATGTGTTACTCCTCTATGGAACGAGGGGTTGGGATCTGTTGGTTATAGGCACCCAAGGTGCGGTCCTATTTGGGCCTTATAGCGAAATTCGAGCAAGATGGATATTAGTGTGTTGAATTGTTGATTGTGCGTGGTTATCGATTTTGAGCATTGCGGCTTGGGGTATTTCATGTGGATTAATGTTTGGATGGGGTCACGCATTGCAGCTGGGTTATGTCGGGATATGATCCATTGTGTTAGATTCGTGTTCTTGGTTCTACTATGTAGTATGGTTTGTAGCATTGCGGTTGTGTACTTGTTGACTTACGGGATGGTTCTCTCGTTTAAGTCATTTTCCATGATTGAGTACATTTGGGTTATTGCTTATTGGTGCACGGATTGCGTGGGTTGTGGTTTTAGGTTGTACTGATATAGCATGTTATTATAGTGGTTGTGTGATGAGATGAGGTCAACGGACCTAGAATGGGTGCTATCAGATCTGATTGTTGTATATTTGGAAGGATAATGTCACTGATTAGCTTAGAAATTGGCTATAGTTCTCGTCGAAGGAGAGGGAGCTCTATGTCTTGTTGATCTGATGAGTGGTTATGAGTTTCTGCGCGTATATTTCATCATTAGCAATGTACGAAGGTTTTAAAACGAGGTTTTGTTTGATATGAGGTTTTTACCTGTACCGGGTTTGTTTTGAGCAGTATTATGATCAGAAGTTATTGCTACAAGTACGCGAGTTATGCGGTATATCATGTGATTACATCTTGGGGTATGGTTATGGCTTGATACAGCTTGTTCAGACTTATACAGTGCATAGATGCGAGATTTAGATCTTATAGGAAATTCTGGATGTTGGAAATTGGATTCTGTGGTTTACAGGCTATGGTTGAAGTAATGATCTTTAGTTATGTTACGTTGTCTGGTCTATATGGAATAGGGTGACGTAGGATCACCCCCGGGTATGTTCGTGGTAAGGTTACCCGGCGATTTGATGGCTTTGGAACGACTCTTGGCACGTTCGAGGACGAACGTATGATTAACTTGGGGAAAATGTAACAACTCGACCGATCATTTCGAGCATTTGCACTTGGCTCGATAGTTTGACGGCATGAGTAGCTATGTATGATGTATTATAACTTGTGTGGATCGTCGGTTTTGGTTTTCAGGTTATTCGGAATCGATTTGGAAGAGTAAATTTCATTGTTGAAGCTTTAAGTTGGAAGAGTTGACCAATTTTGACTTTTGTGAATTTTACCCCAAAACGGAGTTTTGATAGATCTGTTAGGTCCGGATGGTGATTTTGGACTCGGGCGTATGCCTGGATTACTGTTTGGATAATTTTAGAAGGTTTCAGCGCTAATTGGAGAAAGTGGGAAATTTGAAGGTTTGAAAAGTTCATAAGTTTGCCCGCGAGTTTACTTTGTGGATATCGGATCCGGATTGTGGTTATGGGAATTGGAATAGCTTCGTTATGTCATTTGGGACTTGTGTGCAAAATTTAAGTTCATTCCGATTTGATATTTTATGTTTCGACGTGAGTTTTGAAGTTGAAAGTTGAAAGTTCATTTGAGTTTGATTTGAGGTGCGATTCATTGTTTCGATGTTGTTACGTGTGATTTAAGGCCTCCAGTAGATCCGTGTTATGTAATGGAACTTGTTGATATATTAGGACAGGGTCCTGAGGGGCTCGGTGAGTTTCAGACGAGGTTCAGACTATTTCGTTGCATGTTGCAATTGGCTAAGGCTGCTGGTTCTAGTGTGGCCGCATCTGCGGTCTCTTGGTCGCAGAAGAAACTTAGCAGATGCAGGGTTTTCCTTCACAGAAGCGAAAAGGGCAGCTGGGCATGAAGGCCGCAGAAGCAGGATTTGGTCCGCACCAGTGACACTGCAGAAGCTGAGTGTTAGGTCGCAAGAGTGTTATTCGTCGCAGCAGCGAAAATAGTGGTTGCACCTGCGTGTGCGCAGAAGAGGAATTTGTTCCGCAGGTGCGATAGGCGATTTCCAGTTATTGTCCGCATAAGCGCAAGTTTGGTCGCACAAGCGACGCCGCAGAAGCAGCCCTTTGTTTGCAAAAGCAAAAATCGCTGGGCAGAAGCTATATTTTCGAGGGTTGGTCATTTTACTTTCATTTTGAGACTTGGAGTTCAATTTTGGGGGACTTTGGAGAGAAATTTCATCACAAGTATTCAGGTAAGTTTTTTATACTCGGTTTTGATTATACTTCGTGATTCTATCTTCATTTTTGGTAATTGGATTATGAATTTTAAAGAGAAATTGGGGGTTTTAGCCTAAAGTTTGATAGAGTTAGTTTTTGAGTTTTGAACACTGATTCAGAGTCGGATTTGAGTGAAACTAATATGGTTGGACTCGTAGTTAAATGGGTTGTCGGATTTTATAAGTTTCGTTGAGTTTCGAGGCGCGGGTCCGGGTTGGACTTTTGGGTTGTTTTTGGGCTTTTGATTAAAGATTCAACCTTTCTCGATTGGGTTTGTTTCCTTTGGGATTAATTGATACATTTGAGTTGCTTTTGGCTAGTTTCGATCCGTTCTGAGGTTGGTCACACGGGATGGCATTTTTGGAGCATCGCTTGGCTTGCCCGGTATTGGATTTGGCTTGTTCGAGGTAAGTAATATTTCTAAACTTTGAGCTGAGGGTATGAACCCTGATTATACGTGTTATGTGATTTTTTTGATGGTGACGAACATGCTAGGTGACGGGCGTGTGGGCGTGCACCGTGAGTCGTGTTAGAAATCATGCTTAGGCAAATGCTGGTATTATTGGGACCCACTGAGGTCATTTCTGCTGCCGAATTATATGTTTAAATTGTAATTTCGTACTCAGTCATATTCATTCATTGCATATCATATCTCTGTTTTTTGTTGTTATTTATTGATACATCATATCATCATGTTGGGCTAGTTCCATGACATTGTGATCCCGAGAGACTGGAGAGATTGATGATTAAGTGAGGCCGGGGGCCCGATTATGAGTGATTTTTATGGGATCGGGCTGCACGCTGCAGCATGTTTATATTTATTTTTGCTTGGACCTGGCTTATTATAGCGCTTGGGATGAAGGAGCCCTTCCAGAGTCTGCACCCCCACATTGAGGGCATTGGATATTATATTTGGGATTGAGTTCCCTGGGCATAGAGTTGCCCTATATATGTTCATATTTGGGATGGAGTTCCCTGGGCATGGATTTGCTCTATACTTTTATATTTGGGATGGACTTCCCTAGGCCGGATTGGCCCTACGCAGTGCTGCGTGACTGACTGTCAGATGCTATTTATATTGAGGAATGGATCTTCCCTGACTGGACCTGCCCCACACAGTATAGTGACATTGAGTACTATGGGAATGTGAGTACATGAGTTCATTATTGAGATGCATTGCATTTGACATGCGTACTTGAGATATAGACATAGAGATGCATTTCCCCATGCTACCCGATTTTTGTGACATTCATGATTTCATCTGCATAATGACATGTAGGCATAGAGATGCATTTTTCTCATGCTATATGAAACCAAAAGATCTTGTTTATTGTTGAAAAGTGTTTGGGAAAATCATAGTTTTCAAACTTATTCATATAGTTTTGAGGTTTTCGGTGAAAGATCTGAGATCTATTGTTATACTTGAAAAGCATGCCTATTCTCTGTAACTGTGAACCAGCTGAGTTATTTCTTGTACCATCTTTATTATATTGCTATGAACTGTTGCTGGTGTTGGACTCTGATCCTTGTCCCAGCTCGTCACTACTTTCAACCCAATGTTAGGCTTGTTACTTATTGAGTACATGTGGTCGGTTATACTCATAATACACTTATGCACCTTGCGTGCAGTGTTGGATGCTGATGTAGCTGCGTACGGCGGGAGTTGGACCTGAATATGTACCTGCATTCCAGTCATAGCTGCCTCTTGATCTTGGTAGCTTTAGTATCTCAGATCTGTTCATGTACATTTCAAACATATGGTGTATTTTATTTTAAACCACTCTGTAAACTCTATATCATAGAAGCTCATGATTTGTACTACCTGTCCTTGGAATATTCTTGTATAAAAGCAGTTGTATTATCATTTCATTTCTTTATAAATCTCATTAAATTGGTTAGTTGTTAGTTGGCTTACCTGACGGGTTAGGTTAGGTGCCATCACGACTAGTTGGATTTTGGGTCGTGATAGGAAGGAGTTAGGCACCCCTTAAAATCCGCCCGAGGTAGCTCCATAGAACTTAGACTAGATTTTGACTGACTATTTGCACGAAGCTTTAACTAGTGTAGCATACCATATATTAGGAAATAATATCTATAAGGGAAAAGTATGGTTTAAAGAGGGTGGATTTTTAAGAAGATTTTTAGGAAAATAATGTTAGTATATATAAACTTGAAAAAGACTTTGAAAGATGAAGTTTTTGTCATGAATATGTTCAAAATAAGCTAGGTTAATGCACTTGTTTCCTAAATTATGGAAATTCATTTATTCTAATGTGATGGAAGTGTTAAGAAAATGATCCTAAGATATACCTTGGTTTTGAAGTAGAAAACTGTTTGGAAGCCTTTGTTTTAGGGCAGTGGTATCTTAATCTCTTCGAAATAGTTGATTCCTTTTTAGAAGATTTAAACTCACCACTCAGTTCTAGTTTTTCTTTTTGAAAAAGGGACTGCCACCTTCGTTAAGCCTTTGTGCTTCAAAAATTTTTAAGGAAAAGGTTACCAAGGCATAATGTTGATAAAAAGCTCGCGATTAGTGATTATAGAATTAATTGCTAATTAATTCCTCTTTTAATCCTAGATTATTTAAGTCTTGCGTAAGTTATCTTATGTGAGCTAAAAGATAAAATAGAGCGTCCAATCCAATGTATAATTGTCATATACATATGAGATAAAGCAACAGGAAATATAGCAAGCAATAAAGACATAGTGCAACTAGAGAATAATGAAAATAGTAAATAAAGAAGCGAAGGGAAAGAAGTGACTTTGGGAGGTTTGGGCCTCAATGAAGTAGGCCCAACAGTAAAAGGGGCGAGCAACACAAGCGACAACTAACTCTAAACCTCCTGAGACATATCAAGGCTGGACTTGGGCCTGACTTCTTAAGGAACTCAGCAGGCTCAAATCATTGTACATGTCAAAAAAAAGAAGAGAGAAGGTCATTAGAATGACAACACTATATACGTAATCATATATAAAATTCGTAAGCAAATAATAAAAGTAAAGATTACTGGCAGTATTTAAATACTAAGAGAAGTCATACTAATGTGGAGGTTATGCCTAGTAAATGATCCACATTGAACACCTTTTGTTGTCATTAGACACAAACACAAAAAGATTAATAAGTGTCGACGGATTAAAGACTAAGGAGAGGATTCTACTCAAAGCCGATGGCCCCTTTGAATCCCCCGACACTTCAAAGTTTCCAAGGGTCTCAAGGCCCAAGGCAATGCATTTGTCGGGGAGAGCAGCCTAACCTAGAGTTAAACTCCACTCCCAAATATGTTTAACCACTAACGACTAATTCTTCCATATAGGTTTTAATGCCAATAAGGCCCTTTCAGTGCAAATCAACCACTATGACATTTCCTACCTCAAATGCATACTCCTTCTTAACAAAATAACTTAGGAAAACTCATAGAGACATTATGACTGTGCTTCAATATTAAGTGAATGACTCATATATTGAAGATGTCTAAAAGTCAGACTTCTAAGCACATATGACAACAGGAACACTTATGATGTTGTTGCTAAAACTATTAGACAATAGGAGTCATACATCTCACGGACAGATAAGGCACATAGCTTAGAATTGTAATAGCTTTAGGATACAGATACTAATGTGTAAGTCCCCATAAAATTTTACCTAAAAAGCGAGGTATCGTGGTGCGTTGGGGAGTTGAAGAAATTTTTTGAAGTGCCGAGCGTTTCTGCGACCTAATATGCAATTGTAGAACTGATATGCGGACCGTAGATCTGCTGCAGACTGAGGAAAAAATTTGGGCAAATGTTTGGACCCTTATGCTGTACATTATGGAACCGTAGATCTGCATCGGTGCTTCTTTTTTTCCTTATAATTTTTGAACCCAGCCCCATTTTTAGAAAATAGCCTTAGGGATCATTTTAGAAGGTCAAAACGTATATTTCTAGAGAGAGGGAGTGCCATAGAGTGAGAGGGGAAGTTCCTAAGCTCATCATTCATCAATTCTTGCTCAAACTTAAAGAATTAACAAGAAGAATTCACTAGGACTTCATCCTAGAGGTAAGGTTCTACTCCATAACCCTTAATTTCGTGATTTTAACTTAAAATAGATAATAAGCCAAGAAAATTCCTGGGTGTGGGAGTTGTTTATTTTACATGCATTTACCATCAAGGGTAGTGTAAAAATTGTTGGGCTCATTTGGGTAAACTTTGGGTAGTGGGATGAAAGAATCCACCATAGGAGAACCTTGAAACCTCAATGCACACCTAGTGTTTGATAAAATGCTCAAGTGAGTTGGAACTAAGAACTCATTCCTAATTTGTTTTTAATTTTTCTATATCTCTCAATAGATCAGAGTGGCTAAGATTTACGGAACATTGTAGTAATTTAAAAAGCTCGAGGCAAGGTATGTTGGCTATAATCTTCTCTTAGAATTGAACCCCACAATATCCTTGTAAGTCCTGTGATGCTTATTATAAATTGATTATTCCAAATAAGCCTTGTGTCAAAATAAATATGCATTCAATATGTATTCCAAAGATTCATGTTATGTTGAGTCACTGTTGAGAATGTGGTTTAAGTATGGACTGTGTTTTATTATGTTATGATTTAAAAGCATGATTCTAATGAAGGCTATCATGTCAATTTTGTGAGAAATCACATGTGCCTAAGACCCTAATTTCCTCAAATACGTGTTTAAAGTCTTAATTAGAAAGGACTTGTTGTTGATTATCCACGATGAAATTTGAAACTGAAAGAAGAGAACATGAAATATGACGGGCGGCCAACGTGCCGTAAATGACATTGCGTTATGGCCAATAGTGCCAATAAAATGAATGACATTTAAAAGAATATGAAATGAGTGGTAAATCCTTTTTATAATAAATTCCTTGGGAGTATCGTTTAGTCACCGAGGTAGGGTAGGTCAGAATAACCTATCCCGAAACTACACGTGCCGGTGTAGGAGTGATTGAGGGGTAAATCCCCATGTTAATGTGATGAGACTGTTTCCCCTTATATGGGATGAGATTGGGGTGTTGAGATATTTCCCCTTAAATGGGATGAGGTTATTGCTAGCGAGATGTGATGTGATGTCGACCCACGATATTGTGGTGAGATGACTTAGTCGATCGGACGCCATGTCGCGTACATGGTGTTATTGTAGTGTATGTCTCGGGGTGAGCCCGCTTAGCAGGTCGGGCTGAGATCGGACTCCGTGCTAAAACACGGTGGTGTATCGGTGCTAAAGATTAAATTACTGAAACTTACTTGAAATTTATCTTTCCCCTGATTTGACACCTTGATACTGTTTGAGTCTCTTATTGATTTCATGTTTTATTCTCCGTTTATTGTTACTCATTCTATTAAGAGGGTGTTTAGTTTTACATACTAGTACTACTCCATATGTACTAATGTCCTTTTTGCTGAGGGCTCTGGATCTTTAATGGATGCAGGTGGTATTGATCAGTGATAGCAACACACCCCCTCCTCAGCTGACTTGGTGAGCCCCACTTCATTTTGGGATCCTATATTTCTTATCCTTTGTACATAGCGGTTTGAGGTATAGCGGGGGCGGCCCTGTCATAGCACTCTTTTGTTCCTGTTAGAGGCTCTGTAGACATAGTGTGGGTTGTATCTGTTTTTTTGAAGGTTAAAACTAAAAATGCTATAATCGTATCATCTGTTCCACTTTAACTATGATTGTACAATGTACTATTTTGTAGACTTGTTAATCATGTAACTAATGGAAATGAACTGGTGTTATTCACATGACCTCTTACTGTCTAATTAATGAAATGTATTCTTCTCTTTATTCATGGGCGAGTGGGGTAGACGGCACTGTGCAGGCTTGCTCGACCAGGGTAATTCTGTTGAGTGCCAGTCGCGCTCCCCAAGGTCGGGGCGTGACAAACTTGGTATTAGAGCCTTAGATTTTAAAGTGTCCTAGGATATCTCAAAGCCGTGTCTAGTAGAGTCTTTCTTATCGGTGTGTTGTAGACCACATCTATAATTAGGAGGCTACTTGGGCATTTAGGAATAATACCCTTCTTTGATGTTCTAGATCGTGCGATAAAGCTGATTGTGAGATTGTTCCTCCTTTAACTCCTGCATTGCTCTAATTTTCATTATATGATATGGCACCTAGGAAGAAAGCCAGAACTGGCCAAGGAGCCAATGCCACCTCAAGAGTGGCTGTTGATCCTTTACTTGATGATGCGGGTGAGCACCCAAGGGGTAGAACATTCCCCCAACTACTACGCTGCCTGATTCCACTACACCTGATCAAACCGCACCAGTTCCTGCACCTACTGTGGGCGCAACGATCCCTCCAACTGATATTCTAGTTCAACCTTATGTCACGCCAGGACCTCGAGGAACGCGACCGGCTCAACAGAGTTACCTCGGTCGAGCAAGCCTGCACTGTGCCGTCTACCCAACTCACCCAAAATAAAAAGAAGAGTGAAATTCCTTAATTCGTCAGCAAGAAGTCATGTGAACAATAACATTCCATTTTCATTAGTTACGTCCTAAACAAAGGTTCAAAACAGTACATGTACAATCATAATTAAAGTGGGACAAATGATACATTTACAACATTTTTAGTTTATCTTTCCCAAAAAAAATAGACACAACCCACACTATGTCTACGGAGCCTCGAACAGGAACAAAAGAGTACTATGACACTGTCGGCAACAAGGCCCCCCCTGTACCTCAAAATGCTAAGTACAAAGGGTAGAAGATACAGGACCCTGAAATGAAGTGGGGCTCACTAAATCAGCTGAGGAGAGGGTGTGTTGCTATCACTGATTAATGCCACCTTCTATGGAACCACCTGCATCAATTAAAGATGCAGAGCCCCGGGCAAAAGGGACGTAGTACATATTGAATAGTACTAGTATGTAAAACTAGACACCCTCTAAATAGAACGAGCAACAGTAAACGAAGAATAAAACATGATATCAAATAAGAGACTCAAACGGTATCAATGTGTCACATTAGGGGAAACGTAAATTTTCAAGTAGGTTTCGGTAATTTAAGCTGGGAGATCTTTAGCACTGATATACCACCGTGTTTTAGCACGGAGTCCGATCTCAGCCCAAATGGCTAAGCCGTCTCACCCCGAGACAGACACTCACAATACCACCATGTGTGCGGCATGGCGTCCAATCTCAGCCTGATCGGCTAAGCCGTCTCACCACAATGATGTGTGGGACGACATTACATCACATCTAGCTAGCAATAATCTCATCCCATTTAAGGGGAAAACATATCTACACGCCAATCTCATCCCATATAAGGGGAAACAGTCTCGTCACATTAACACGGGGATTTACCCCTCAATCACTCCTACACTGGTACGTGTAGTTTCGGGGTTAGGTTGTTCCGACCTACCCTTCCTCGGTGGCTAATCGATACTCCCAAAGCATTTGTTATTAAAAGTATTT
This sequence comes from Nicotiana obtusifolia, assembly GCA_002018475.1. Lineage (NCBI taxonomy): Eukaryota > Viridiplantae > Streptophyta > Magnoliopsida > Solanales > Solanaceae > Nicotiana > Nicotiana obtusifolia. The sequence continues at coordinate 319,400 of MCJB01000001.1, forward strand.
ACCACTCAATTCATATATTACATATCATTCATTTTATTGACATCATTGGCCATAACGCAATATCATTCTTGGCACATTGGTCGTGCTTCATAACTCATGGACATTCAATCATCATCATGGATAATCAACAACAAGGCTTTCAAATTAAGTCTTTAAACACATACTTGAGCAATTTAGGGTCTTAGGCACATGTGACTTTTTGCACAATTGACATGATAATTTTTTTTTAAAATTACGCTTTTAAATCATAACATAAATAACATACAACACATACTTAAACCACATTCTCAACCATCAACTCAACATAACAAGAATCTTTGGAATACATATTGAACACATAATTATTTTGACATGAGGCTTATTTGACAAAAATTCAATTTATACAGAGCATCAAGAGACTTACAAGGACATTGCGGGGTTCAATTCTAAGAGAAGAATTTAGCCAACATACCTTTCTTCAAGCTTTTAATTTACTACAATGTTGCGAAAATTCTAGCCACTTCAATCTATTTAGAGACATAGCAAAATTGAACACAAATTAGGAAGGAGCTCATAGTTCCAGCTCACTTGAGCATTTTATCAAACACTAGGTGTGCATTAATGTTTCAAGGTCATCCTATGGTGGATTCTTTCACCCCACTACCCAAAGTTCACCCAAAAGAGCTCAACAATTTCCCTTTACCCTACATGGCACATGCATGTAACATAAACAATTCCCACACCCGAGAATCGCTTGGCTAATTACCCGTTTCTAGTTAAATTCGGAAATTAAGGGTTAGGGTTTAGAATCTTACCTTTTGGTTGAAGACCTTGTGAGTTACCCTAGAGAAATCTTCAAGGTTTGAGCAGGATTGATGAAACAATTACCTAGAATTCCTCTTCTCACTCTAGGCCACCATCTTCTCTCTCTAAAATATATGTTTGAACCTTCTAAAATGACCCTAACATTGTTTTATAAAAATGGGGTCGGGTTTATCAAACCAGAAAAATGAAGCTCCGAAACACAATCTGTGGTCGCATATGTGACTGCATAATGCTTCTACGGTTCGCAAAATGGTCCACGAAATGGCCCTCCAAAACTGGGCGATTCTCCTCCACTCTGCGGCCATTATGTGGTCCACAGACCTATACTGCGGTCGCATAATGCACCGCAGACCTGTCCTGCGGTCGCATAATGCTCCGCAGACCTGTCTCCAAACTTGCCCTGATACCCCTTCACTCTGCGGCCATTCTACGTCCCGCATAGTGGGCTGCAGAAACATCTTCCTCTGCCAAAAAATTTCATTTACCTCCCAACGCACTATTTAACCAAAAAACTTTGTACTGTGACTCTACAGTCGCCAACACATAGCCTACATTAGCACCACGGAATCCCGAGTTTTAGGTAAAATATTTATGGGGCCTTACACCTTCAACCGCAGCTTCAGGTCCTAGTGTATCTGATGGGGATGTTAGGGAGCCATACAGATGTTGGCTCAGAGAGTGGCTTCCCAGGCCCAGAGATCAAATGTTACACCCACTTTATCTAGTCAGCTAGGGGATTCTGCTAGTTCCAGGGTGAACAGATTTCTCTAGTTGGACCCTCCAGTGTTCGCAGGTACCGATCTTGAGGAGGATCCCCAGGATTTTATTGACGAGATACAGAAGACCCTCCGAGTTATGCGTGCTACTGAGACGGAGGGAGCAGAGTTGGCCTCCAACCACCTGAAAGGAATGGCCTATTCTTGGTTTGAGATATAGGAGGACTCCCGTGAGGAGGGGAGCCCTCCAGCGAGGTAGAGTGAGTTTGCCGATGCTTTCATTGATCATTTCTTGCCTGCCAAGACTAAGGCAGCCCGTGCCGCCGAGTTTGAGAGCCTGAAACAAGGTAGCATGAGTGTGTGGGAGTATCATATAAGATTCGCACGCCTGTCAAAATATGCCATCTGCATGTTGCCCACTATTGAGGCTAGAGTGCGTCGGTTTGTGCAGGGCCTTAGCCCCTTAGTTATTAATGAGGCCACTACAGTTGCCTGGAGTTCTGATATGAACTACTGTAAGATGGTGGCATTTTCTCAAGCCACAGAGACCCGCAAACTGAAGAATATAATGGAGCGTGAGAGCAGCAGCAAGGCTCGGTCCCCAGGCTACTTTGGTGGTTCTTCTGGTGGTGGTGATGATGGTAGGTCAGCATTCAGGGGAGGGTCATCAGAGCCATCCCAATGTTTTGCTCAATCTTCACTCACTGCACCACCATCACGGCCCAGTCAACAGCAGGGGAGCAATTTTAGGCCCTGCCAGGGCAACAAGGGATCCTACCAGTAGGGTTAGTCTGGTGGGAGATTTCAGGAGCAGCTGAGGCCCCCATGCACTAGGTGCGGGAATATGCACTTTGGGGCCTACTACATGGACCTACCCATATGCTACGGGTGTGGAATGAGGGGTCACATTCAGAGGGATTGTCATTTGTCTCACCAGAGAATGGGTAGGGGTACTGCATAGCTAGCCAGTTCTGCACCAACTACATCCGCAGCACCTCCTCCAGCTCGAGGCACCGCAGCACCCGCAGGGCGTGGTGCAGCTAGGGGTGGCGCATAGTGTTCGAGAGGACCTAGCCGTTTCTATGCTATGAGGGGTCGCCAGAGTTCAGAGGCTTCTCCAGATGTTGTCACAGTATATTGGTTGTCCAATCTCATGATGTGTATTCTCTTATTGATCCCGGTTCTACTTTGTCCTATGTCACCCCCTATGTTGCTATGTAATTTTGGATAGAACTAGAACAACTCAATGAGCCGTTCTCTGTGTCTATTCTGGTTGGTGAGTCTATTATGGTCGTGCGGGTTTATAGGGATTTTGTTATTACGGTACGTGGTCGGGACTCCATGGCCGATCTCATTGAATTGGGGATGGTTGACTTTGATGTAATAATGGGGATTGATTTGCTTTATTCGTGTTTTGCCAAACTTGACTGTCAAACCAGAACTATAAGGTTTGAATTTCCAAATGCGTCAGTGATTGAATGGAAGGGGGGTGATGTGGTGCCTAGGGTAGGTTAATTTCTTACCTTAAGGCCACGATTATGATTAACAAAGGGTGTATCTACCATTTGGTCTGGGTTACGAACACCGATGCTGAGGCACCTACACTTGAGTATGTGCCTATTGTGAATGAATTTCCAAAGGTCTTTCTGGATGAGCTCCTGGGATCCTGCCAGATAAGGAGATTTATTTTGGGATTGATGTGATGTCAAGCATGCAAACTATATCGATTCCACCCTACAGAATGGCACTGGCAGAATTGAAGGAGCTAAAGGAACAATTGAAAGACTTCTTAGAGAAGGGTTTCATCCGGCCGAGTGTGTTGCCTTGGGGCGCACTGGTTCTATTTGTAACAAAGAAGGATGGGTCGCTAAGAATATGTATTGATTATCGGCAGCTCAACAAGGTTACAATCAAAAATAAGTACCCATTGCCAAGGATAGATGACTTGTTTGATCAATTGAAGGGTGCTAAGTACTTCTCCAAGATCTATTTATGATCCGGGTATCACCAATTGAAGATCAGGGAGCAGGATATTCTGAAAACAGCTGTCAGGACTCGGTATGGGCAATTTGAGTTCCTGGTAATGTCTTTTGGCCTAACAAATGCCCCCGCAGCTTTCATGGATCTTATGAACCGAGTTTTCAAGCCTTTTCTTGACTCCTTCGTGATAGTATTTATTGACGATATCCTTGTATATTTGCAAAGTCGAGAGGACCATGCCGGTCATCACAAGGCAGTTCTACAAACCCTATATAAGCATAAGTTGTATGCAGTGTTTTCGAAATGTGAATTTTGGTTTGAATCTGTCACTTTCTTGGGTCATGTCATCTGCAGAGAAGGAATAGAGGTGGATCCTCGGAAGATTGCAGCTGTGAAGAATTGTCCTACACCTACTACTCCAACAGAGATTCGTAGTTTCTTAGGCCTAGGGGGTATTACAGGAAGTTTGTGGAGGGGTTCTCTACTCTTGCCTCTCTGCTGATTTAATTGACGTAGAAAGCGGTTAAGTTCCAATGGTCAGATGTTTGTGAAAGAAGCTTCCAAGAGTTGAAATAAAGATTGACTACGACACCGGTGTTGACCTTATCAGAGGGTATGGATGGGTTTGTGGTATATTGTGATGCTTCAAGAATAGGACTTAGGTGTGTATTAATGCAACATGGCAAGGTGATAGCCTATGCTTCTAGGCAACTCAAGAATCATGAAAAGAACTATCCAACACATGACTTAGAGCTTGCAGTGGTGGTCTTTGCATTGAAGATTTGGCGTCATTATTTGTATGGGATCCATGTGGATATATTCACGGACCATAAGAGACTTCAATATATTTTGAAACAGAAGGAATTGAATCTGAGGTAGAGAAGATGGTTTGAGTTACTTAAGAATTATGACATCGATATCCTATATCATCTGGAGAAAGCTAATGTTGTGGTGGATGCTCTTAGCCGGAAATCTATGGGTAGTTTGGCTCACGTGGAGGCATATCAAAAGCCTTTGGCCAAAGAGGTTCATCGGATGGCTACTTTGGGTGTTCGTCTTGTGGACTCTAGTAAAGGAGGGGTGATTGTGCAAAATAGGGCTGAATCGTCGCTTGTGATGCAATTCAAGGAGAATCAATACAACGATCCATTGTTGGTACAATTGAAGGAGGGGATTCATAAACATAAGACCATGGCCTTTTCTCTTGGCATGGATGATGGCACACTAAGGTACCAAGGGCGATTATGTGTTCCAAATATGGATGGTCTCCGGGAAAGAATCATGACCGAGGCTCACACTTCTACGTATTCCGTGCACCCGGGCTCTACAAAGAAGTACCATGATCTTAAGGAAGTCTACTGGTGGACTGATATGAAGAGGAGTGTAACGGACTTTGTGGCGAGATGTCCAAATTGTTAGCAAGTGAAAGCCGAACACCAAAGGCCCGATGGGTTGGCACAGAATATAGAAATTTCGATGTGGAAATGGGAGATGATCAATATGGACTTTATGGTAGGACTACCTCGCACTCCTTTCACGTTCGACTTGATTTGGGTGATTGTGGATCGACTTTCAAAATCAGCTCACTTATTACCTGTTAAGACTACCGACACAGCGGAAAAGTATGCTCAGTTGTATATCAAGGAAATCGTTAGGCTGCATAGCATTCCAGTTTCCATCATTTCTGATCGGGGGCACAGTTCACAGCTATCTTTTGGAAGAAATTTCAGCAAGGGTTTGGTACTCAGGCAAATCTTAATACATCTTTCCATCCACATATCGATAGGCAAGCAAAACGGACTATTCAGACGCTCGAGGATATGTTGCACGCTTGTGTTCTCGACTTCAAGGGTAGCTGCGATGATCATTTGCCGGTCATAGAGTTTGCCTACTACAACAGTTATCATGCTAGCATTCAGATAACACCGTTCGAGGCTTTATATTATAGGAGATGTAGATCTCCCATTAGGTGGTTCGAGATTAGGGAAGTGGAGTTGATAGGGCCAGATCTCGTGCATTAGGCTGTAGAGAAGGTTACGAAATTACATAACAGTTGAGAACTGCCCAGATTCGTCAAATGTCCTATTCGGATATACATCATAGGGATTTGGAGTTCCAAGATGATGATTGGGTATTCTTGAAGGTTTCCCCCATGAAGGGGGTAATGCGGTTTGGTAAGAAGGGGAAATTGAGTCCGAGGTATGTCGGGCCGTAAAGAATTATTTTGAGGATCGGTCAAGTGGCTTACTGGCTAGAACTACCTCCAGAGATGCCTTTAGTGCACCCGGTGTTCCACGTATCCATGTTTAAAAGGGTGGTTAAAGATCCGTCGATTATTGTTCCGGTTGAGACTATCGAGATTAATGAAGAATTGACTTATGAAGAAATTCCAGTTGCCATTCTTGATAGGCATGTTTGAAAGTTGAGGAATAAAGAGATTGCCTCCGTGAAAGTGTTACGGCGAAACCAACAAGACGAAGAGGACACCTGGGAGGCTGAGGAAGAAATGAAGAAGAAATACCCTCATTTGTTTGAATAGTCATGTATTTATAAAGTTGTGTTCTGCGAAAGTGTTAAGAGTTTACCTACTGTAAATTATGGATCATTCATACAGTTGATGTTAAGGGTGTTCCTTTTTGGTGATATACAGCTCGTGAGGCTATGGTTGCCGTTAATTTTATGTTATGTTACGTCATTGTTTCATGTATGTGTTGTTAGGGTTGGTTTCTGGGATTCTCTGACCGGTGGATAGGCCCAGATATAGGGGAAACTCTAGCAAAAATTTTGGGAACTTGGGGAGTTAGTCAAAAGTTGGAACTGTTGGTGTGTTATAGCAGCTGAGTTACGTTGGTTTCTAATGGCGGATTTTGGCCCTCATTCGAGGACGAATGATCTTAAGCAGGGGAGGATGTAAGGCCCCTTAAAGTTTTACCTAAAACCTGAGGTTTTGTGGTGCCGAAGTAGGCTTATGTGTTGACGATTGTAGGGATTCTTCGGCCATGGGGAGTTGAAGAAAATTTTTGGAAGTGCAGGGCGTTTCTACGGCCCAATCTGCGGCTGCAAAACTGATATGCGGACCGCAAATCTATCGCAGACTGAGGCCGAAATCTGGAAAAATGTTTGGACCCTTATGCGGTCCATTATGAGGCCACATAATCATTTTGTGGGCCGCATAACCCATCACAGACCAGCAAAAAATATTTCAGAGGGAAGTTCTGCGACGCATTATGTGACCGTAGAATAGGTCTGCGGACCGCAAACCAGTCATAGAGTGAGGCAGGAGTGTCCAGTTCCTGAGATCCATTACGCGGCCCATTTTGCGAACGGCAAAAGCGTTATGCCGTTGCATATGCGACCGGAGATCTGCATCGGGGATTCATTTTTTCTAATTTTTGAACTTGACCCCATCCTTGTGAAATAGCCTTAGAGATCACTTTAGAAGGTTAAAAGTTATATTTCTAGAGAGAGGGAGCGCCATAGAGAGAAAGGGGAAGTTCCTATGCTCATCATTCATCAGTTCTTGCTCAAAGTTGAAGAATTTACAAGAAGAATTCACTAGGTCTTCATCCTAGAGGTAAGGTTCTACTCCATAGCCCACAATTTCGTGATTTTAACAGAAAATAGGTAATAACCCAAGCAAATTCTTGGGTGTGGGAGTTGTTTATTTACATGCATGTACCATCAAGGGTAGTGGGACTATTGTTGAGCTCATTTCGGTAAACTTTGGGTAGTGGGATGAAAGAATCCACCATAGGAAGACCTTGAAACCTTAATGAACACCTAGTGTTTGATAAAATGCTCAAGTGAGCTGGAACTAAGAACTCCGTCCTAATTTGTGTTGAATTTTGCTATATCTCTAAATAGATCGAAGTGTCTAAGATTTTCGGTATATTGTAGTAATTTAAAAAGCTCGAGGCAAGGTATGTTGGCTAAAATCTTCTCTTAGAATTGAACCCCACAATATCCTTGTAAGTCCCGTGATGCTTATTATAAATTGATTATTACAAATAAGCCTTGTTTCAAAATAAATATGCATACAATATGTATTCCAAAGATTCATGTTATGTTGAGTCACTGTTGAGAATGTGGTTTAAGCATGGGCTGTGCTTTATTACGTTATGATTTAAAAGCATGATTCCAATGAAGGCTATCGTGTCAATTGTGTGAGAAATCACATGTGCCTAAGACCCTAAATTGCTCAAATACGTGTTTAAAGTCTTAATTAGAAAGGACTTGTTGTTGATTATGCATGATGATACTTGAAAGTGAAAGAACAGAACATGAAATATGACGTGCGGCCAACGTGCCATAAATGACATTGCGCTATGGCCAATAGTGCCAATAAAATTAATGACATGTAAAAAAATATGAAATGAGTGGTAAATCCTTTTTATAATAAATGCCTTGGGAGTATCGTTTAGCCACCGAAGAAGGGTAGGTCGGAATAACCTAATCCCGAAAATGCACGTGCTGGTGTAGGAGTGATTGAGGGGTAATCCCGTGTTAATGTGATGAGACTGTTTCCCCTTATATGGGATGAGATTGGTGTGTTGAGATGTGTCCCCTTAAATGGGACGAGATTATTGCTAGCGAGATATGATTTGATGTCGACCCACACGGTATTGTGGTGAGACAACTTAACTGATGGGGTTGAGATCGGACGCCATGTCGCGCATATGGTGTTATTGTTAGTATATGTCTCGGAGTGAGACAGTTTAGCAGGTCGGACTGAGATCAGACTCCGTGCTAAAACACGGTGGTGTATCAGTGCTAAAGATCTCCCAACTTAAATTACTGAAACTTAGTTGAAATTTGCCTTTCCCTTGATTTGACACCTTGATATTTGTTTGAGTCTCTTATAGATTTCATGTTTTATTCTCTGTCTACTGTTACTTGTTTTATTAAGAGGGTGTTTAGTTTTAAATATCAGTACTATTCCATATGTATTAACGTCCTTTTTTCCGGGGGCGCTGTATCTTTAATGAATGCAGGTGGTTCCATAGCAGGTAGTATTGATCAGTGATAGCAGCACACCCTCTCCTCAGCTGACTTAGTGAGCCCCACTTCATTTCGGGGTCCTGTACTTTTTATCCTTTGTACGTAGCATTTTAAGGTATAGCCGGGGCCTTGTTGCCTCCACTGCCATAGCACTCTTTTGTTCCTATTAGAGGCTCCGTAGACATAGTGTGGGTTGTATCTATTTTTGGGAAGGTTAAAACAAAAAGTGTTGTAATTGTATTATCTGTTCCACTTTAAATATGATTGTACGATGTTTGTTTTGGAGACTTGTTAATGACGTAACTAATGGAAATGATCCAGTGTTATTCACATGACCTCTTACTGTCTAATTAGTGAAATGTATTATTCTCTTTATTCATGGGCGAGTGGGGTAGATGGCACTGTGCAGGCTTTCTCGACCGAGGTAACCCTATTTAGCGTCGGTCACGTTCCCCGAGGTCAGGGCGTGACATAATACCATAACATTGATCACAAATTAGTTTGACCCCAGACACTATCATGAGCATACACCTAGGTTGATGATATTACTTGAATCCCTTGGGGTCCTTAGTACAGATTCAAACACTGGCACAAGTTATTGCACTCAACCAGTAACAATAGGAGGTTTCCTTACACTAGATTCAGTCCAGAATAACAAGGGAAAAGAAATACTGAATGTAATTTCAAAACAGTGTTCAGGATATGAAGTCATGAGGGATAATCAAAGGTTCATACCAAACCTCCACACATGCAGAGTTTTTAATCAAGATTATGACCTCACAAGGCAAAATGAGTCACATACATTGCAGAATTAGGTTGTCAGTATCCTTAGGGGTTATGAATAGGGGGAACATACTTTAGCAGACTTAAATAAGCTACACAAATAGGGTGGAATAGCTAAACATGATAAAGTCATATTCAAATTACACAAATAATCATATTCAACCACAACAGGCACAACTATAGTCTTACTCATAAGAGATAGACTGATCATAGCAAACACCACTAATATTCATAAGAAAATTCATCCTAGTGGGATTGTTTGCAACTAACAGTTTGACATGGATGTGAAAGATTCACAGTGAGGATTCAAAGGATACTCAAGGACTAACAAGCATTTTATGAAAGCATTTTGAATACTCATGTTTCACAAGCCTTAGCTAAGTGAGGCAGGGTCGTCCTATATACCTTCATGCATACCCTGACTAGAATCATTTAACAGTAAACCAAAGTGTAGTATGACAGCACTCAAAAGAAAATTGCATGATAAGCACGAAGACTGCAACAACAATCTTAAATATAGCATAACAGAACTCAAAGAATATGACGTGATGAACAGAAAACCTAAGTATAGGATACAAGAACTTAGAAGGGTAAAGCATGTTAACATGAAGATCATAGCAGAACCTATATACAGAGTAACAGAACTCATGAGAATATAACATGATGAGCATGAGGATCATAACTGAACAGAACACGGCATGATGAGCATGAAGATTACAACAGAACATTTGAGTAAAGTCTGAAGTCTGGGTAGATGTGAGAAATCATCAAGGCATGTTAAGCAAGTTAAACATATAAGCCGTTCAATGCAGAAATTGAGGTAATTAAAGTCACTTAGATACTTATTTAACATCAGATAAATACAACAATTTATCATATATCACCAATAAGTCATGATGAACCAAAAATAAACAATTATAGGCTGAATAAACATTATAAACTAAGCAATTAATGAGGAAAATAATAACGCATTCACGATTTTCAAAGGAAACAATTAAGGAAGGGAGGATGGAGGTGTACTGACCTCCTTTTGAGCAGCAAACCAAAACTAAGCCTCTTGTTCAGCCGTATAGAATCAAGAACTCACCATGATCAGTGTAATACCCAGAATTAGGAAGAAAACAGAAGCTAGTTGGAACCCTAGCTTAATTTACTTCTCAAGACTAAAATCGAGATCTTTCTAAGTAATTTTGTGATAGTTTTTTGTATCTAGTGTGTCAGCACTGTAGGTTGAAGATGTTAGGTCTATCTTGTTGTGTTTTAGGTGAGAATATTGAAAGCCCTATTTATAGTGCCATTAATGGCTTAGGCTTTCAGTAGAATCCAAATTCAGTAGTGGAGAGTGACGATTGCCAAGTGATGCAAGCAAGATCGAGTGAAAAATCTGGGGGAAAGAGCGAAAATCATTAAGGGTTTACCTGAAATGAGTGAAGTGAGAGACCAACAGTTTAGGCATAAGAAACCACTGGTAAGAACCCTAATACCCATAGGTCATTGCATTTGACCTCTGGGTGTCGATTATCAATGATGAATCCAGCTAGTGTCTCACGCTTACTTTGATAGACAAAGGAAGAAATCTGGCGAGTTGAAATTTCACCTTTTTGGTATGACCTTTCGATTAGGTCTTTGAAATCAAATGCTGAAAATGGAAAGAGTGGCAAGGTCTGAGATACAGGAGCAAAACGAATGGCCATGCATGCTATGAATTTGAATGATCAATGGCGATTTGAGGTTTCATTTTTGGGGTTAGGGTTCGGATTTGGGAGTTTAAGTTTTTGATGATGATAGAGGAAAGGTTCAGGGGGGATTCACGGCTAGGGAAGGCAAATGGAGATGAATCTCTGATAAATTCGTGACCTTTCACGAATTTGTGCAAGGTCTGGTGATTGATTTGGCTTGTGAGGTTGAAGGAAAAGAGAGAGGAAGGGGAAAGAGAGGTGGTTGTGTAGGAAGAAATGATTTTAAGGTTTTGGGGAATTGGGGGCTGTCTCTAAGGTTAAAGATAGGAGATAGGATCTGGGCCGTTGGATCTGGTGATCAACAGCCCTGATAATTCAGTTATTTGAGATTTTTGAGGAAGAATTTTGGTGTCCGTTCACCTATTTGTTCGTTTACCAGGTTCAGCATGAAATCATAAATAAGCTCTACCAAGGATTGCCAGGCATTTGGTACTGAGTTTTGATCATGGAATTTGGACGGTGGAGAAGAGATCTCTGACGGGGGGTGTTTAAAAAATCAAAGAAAATTTAGATTAAATGTGAGCAGTTGACTAGATGGACTAACAAGTACATGCATGTGTGTTTGTTTTGTGAGTGACAAGGGAGGATGACGTGGCACGATCTTATTGGTTCAGGAAAAGGAACGCGGATCGCCATAATGGCTTAGAGGTCTTTTGGACTGGGTGTTTTTCCGAATTGGGCTTTTCATTCCATCTTGTGTTTAATTAAAGATTTGCAATTGTAGCCTTTGGCCTTTTTAATCCATTTTGAAATTAATTTAAATAAACTTTATTAATTTCAATAAAATTTAGTAGAAATTATAATCATCATATACGCTAGTAATTATACTTAATTATTTATAAAATGCTTTGACTTCTAAATTATAACAGTAATTTGAACATAACAATCTAATTAATCGAAATTTGAGAAATAATTCATGAAATTAATTATAAAACCTAGATGGTGTATTTTAGAAAATTATTTTTATGATGTTTAAAGTAGTAAGTATATTTATAATTACATAATGTTAATACTAGGTTACTAATTTAAAAATTAATACTTAATTAATTCTGTAAGATATGTGTTTATTGATAGAAAATACTTTCAAAACATTCATTATATGTTTTTAAGTATAAATAATTTAACTTCAGAAGGGATGGTCAAAATTGGTCGTCAACAGTTGTTGCTCTTTGACTGGAGACGATGAAAGAGTTGGCAGAAAAATTGAACCAAAGCCAATTTTGTCCCGACTTTAGGCATACGTTGAAGGAGTGGCACGATGATTATGAGATGCAAGATTTAGAGAACTCCTAGGAGGGAATTTAGGAAATTGGGACGAATTCTGGTTTTAAATTGCTTACATACCTCGGGCTCGTAGGAACTACCCTTGTATCGTATTATGACGATACGGCGAGACAAAGGATTGGGCACTTATGACAGCTTTAATTTGCGACTTGATTTGAAAGATTTGAGGATTCGGAGTTTCACTGGTCGTTTTGTGCCTGAACATGGATCCTTGGGCCGCTAATGAGTTTCATGTCCCTCAAAGCGTTGTAGTTCAGTTTGCTGCTTAGAAAGAGTTCCACGTTGCGATATTTGTTCCTACAAAAAATGAAATACACACATACCCATATATTGCAATGATGAATATATTATGATGTGATGTAAATGATGCAGGAATGATTATGCCCGGCTGCCTATGAGCCATTATTTATGATCAAGATGATGGGATACTTGAAACATGACTCAATTTGTTAGCCGGGCTGTGTACCGTTCAGCAGCTGTCGGAGCATTGAGAAGTGTCTCAACTTGGTGGGAGAGCTTGACTTGTAGAGTGTGTCTCCGCTTATCGGGAGAGCTCTGCACTGAGAAAATGTCTCCGCTTGTTCGGAGATATTGTTTTTGTAGAGTGTGTCTCTGCTTGTTGGTAGAGCTTTGCACTAAGATGTAAAATTATCTCTGCTTGGGAATGATTACCTTAAACTATAATTATTCCTGAAGCTACACGAGCAAAATGTCAAAACATTTAAGGTAATAGTAAAGGAAATAAAAGCATGCTGAAGAGATACTTGAGTGCTAAGCTAAGTTGCGGCCATCGATTGCCATAACGTCGGTGATGAGGTTTTGAGATTATCTATTCTGGCTTCCATTGTGAAGGAGTGAAGGTGCGGATTGTTCATTTGGCGGAATGAATAGTTTTCTATATACAAGGCTTCAATTTGCGAGGATGATGTTTTATTTGTACAGGGCGCTCCGATCGATTGAGATGATGGTTTGCTATATACAAGACTTCAATTAGTGAGGCCGACGGCTCGTTAGTACAAGGTGCTCTGATTGGTTGAACGGGCTATTTTCTATATACAGGGCTTCAACTGGTGAAATCGACAACTCGTTTGTACGAGGTGCTCCGATTGGTCGAGCGGGCAGTTCTCTATATATATGGCTTCAATTGGTGAAGTCAGCGATTCGGTTTGTACAAGGTGCTCCGATTGGTTGAGCAGGCGGTTGGCTAAGTACAATGTTCCTTTTCCACATCAGTGGTCTGACTCTGAGATAGCTGCAAAGGATTCAAGGATTAGCTTTAGTTGTACCAGAAAAATTCAAGTAATGGAGTAAAAGGAGATAATCTTGGGGAGTTGGCAGATTCGTTATTTTCCCCAGTGTGGTCTCAGCATTTCCTTGCTTCCTGTAGACCCTACACTCAAAGAAAAATTCTTAGTGGGATTAGGAAGTAGGTTTGTGTCGACCACAATGTTGGTTTTACCCGGCCTTTGATATGCTTACGCCGTAAAGTTTGGTAAGTGGAACAAATTACTGTAGTTTTTGAAAAACAATTTTGAAAATCTTTGTTTTAAGACAAATTTTTTCATTCTGGATTACAACATGTTTATGAAAAGTTCTCCAAATGCGAGCATCTCTTCTGGAAAACTCTATCCCGTTGATGTCGATCATTCACGATACTTGACAAGGCGGCTACTTGCCATTGCGACTGCATCCTAATTTTAACTAATGCATTACAAAGGTTTTTTCCCCTAAGGTTATGAACGAACCCTTTCAAGTTGCCTATGTATCTAAAACGGAATCAAGATTGAACGTAGTTCGTGGATGATAATAAAATATGATGAAGATGACCGAGCCTGACTCAGGCAGCCTACATATCCAAATGGAATCTGGTCAAGACGTATTTCGATTACAATAGATGCAAAAATGATGTGATTAAGAATGAAAGGGCCAAGTCTGACTCGGACTGCCTACGTATCCAAATGGAATCAGGCCAGAACGTAGTTTAATTACAAAAGACGACTGAATCCGATGAGGATTGCCGACGTATTCCTTTCTGAGGAAATCAAGTCGGCGTAGTTCCATAGCAACATACAAAAGTGATATTTGGTTTTTCTATTACAAAAGAAAGGAGGGAGAGAAACCGAACCCTACGTGGGTTGCCTATGTATCCCTCCGTGGGAATTAAGGTTGAACATAGTTATTTTACAACAAAACGTAACTCTATTTGTCTTCAAACATAGTATCTTTTGATTGTGTCTGCGTTGATGGGCTTCGTGTTTATTATTCTATCCATTTCTGCCAGGATTAGAGTTTCATCCGACAATATTCGGTGAACCACATAAGGACCTTGCCAGTTTTGTGCAAACTTTCCTTTGGCTTCCTCTTGGTAGGGAAAGATTTTTTTCAGGACCAACTGCCCCGGTGTGAACAGGCGAGGTTTCACCCTCTTGTTAAATGCACTGGCTATCCTGTTCTGATATAGTTGACCATGGCATACTGCAGCCATTCTTTTCTCATCGATGAGCATGAGTTTCTCCTATCTGACCCGTATCCGCTCTGCATCATCCAACTTGGCCTCTTGAATGACCCGTAAAGATGGTATCTTGACCTCTGCAGGTATCACAACTTCAGTGCCGTATACTAACATGTACGGGCTTTCCCCAGTGGATGTTCTCGTGGTGGTCCGATAACCTAGTAAGGCAAAAGATAGTCTCTCTTGCTATTGCATGTGATTTTCCACTATCTTTCGTAGAATCCTCTTAATATTCTTGTTGGCTGCCTCGACTGCCCCATTCATTTGTGGTCTATAGGCTGTGGAGTTGTGGTGGATGATTCTAAACTTCTCATAGATTTCTCTCGTGAGGTCGCTATTGAGGTTAGTGGCATTGTTAGTAATGATTGACTCAGGTATCCCGAATCTGCGAACAATGTTGTTTCACAAAAAATCCGCTACTACCTTCTTTGTGATGGCCTTGTAGGTAGATGCTTCGGCCCATTTAGTGAAGTAGTCGATAGCTACCAAGATGAAGCGATGCCATTTGATGTGGCGGCTCCATGGGTCCAATCACGTCCATTCCCCAAGGCGGCGACTGGCCAAGGTAAACCCATCACGTTCAACTCATTCAGTGGAACCCGGATGAAATCCCCGTGAATATGGCATTGGTGACACTTATGTACCCATCATATACTATCGCTTTCCATAGTCATCCAAAGGTATCTAGCTCTCAAGATCTTTTTGCCTAATGTGAACCTGTTTATGTGGAGACCACATGTTCCTGCATGTATTTCTTCCAATAACCTGGTTGCCTCGGCAGCATCTACACATCTCAGCAAACTTGTATTTGTGGCCATCCTGTACTGGACTTCCCCGTTGAGGAAAAAGTGATTCGCCAACCTCTTGAGGACTCGCTTTTGACCTTTTGTAGCATTTTTCGGGTACTCTATGGTTGCAAAGAATCTCGTGATGTCACAATACCATGGTTTACCATCTGGCTCTTCGTTTACATGGAACAGTAGGCATGTTGATCCTAATATCTACCTCGATAGGGTCGATGTAGTTCTTGTCTGGATGCTGAATCATGGATGATAGAGTTGCAAGGGAGTCGGCGAACTCGTTCTGAATCCTGGGGACGTGCTTGAACTCAATCTTTGTGAACTTCTTGCATAGCTCTTTCACGCAGTGTAGGTATGGGAGGATCTTGACATTTTTGGTGGACTATTCCCCTTGGACTTGGTGTATCAATAGATCGGAATCCCCTATGACCAAAAGTTCTTTGATGTTCATGTCAACTGCCATTCTGATCCCAAGGATGCTCGCTTCGTATTTAGCCATATTATTGGTACAAAGGGAATCTTATCTTTCCCGATGCTAGATAGTGCAGTCCGGATTCTGAGATTAGGACTGCCTCGATTTCGACTCCTTTAAAGTTTGTTTCTTCATCGAAAAGCATTCTCCATCCAGGGTATAATTCGGCAATATCTTTTCCAGCAAATAATAATACTTCATCTGGAAAATACGTAGTGAGTGGCTCGTAATCCCCGTCCACCGGATTCTCTGCGAGGTGGTAGGCTAAAGCTTGCCCTTTGATAGCCTTCTGAGTTATGTACACAATGTGAAATTTGCCGAGGAGAATTTTCCATTTAGCTAACTTTCCGGTAGGCATCGGCTTCTGAAAAATGTACTTGAGCGGGTCAAACCGAGATATCAGATGCGTAATATATGCTGACATGTAATGCCTCAGTTTCTAGGCGATGCAAGTCAGAGCACAAAAAGTGCGTTTTATCAAAGTATATTTGGCCTCGCATGGCGTGAACTTCTTACTTAAGTAGTAGATTGCCTGCTCCTTTCTCCCAGTTTCGTCATGTTGTCCCAACACATAGCCGAAGGTGTTATCTAGTACTGATAGATATAGTAACAATGGCTTCCCAAGCTCGGGGGAAACTAGCACTTGTGGATTTGACAAATACTCCTTGATTCTGTTAAAGGATTTTTGGCACTCTTTTTTCCATTTTGTGGTAGCATCCTTTTTTGGCAGCTTGAAAATAGGTTCACAAATTACCATGGAGTGGGCTATGAAATGACTGATGTAATTTAGTCTACCCAGGAAACTCATCACATCTTTCTTATTTTTGCGTGGTAGCAATTCCTCAACAGCCTTGATTTTTGATGGGTCCATTTCTATTCCTTTCTCACTTACAAAGAAGCCCAACAGTTTTCCAACAGGGGCTCCAAACGTGCACTTTGCCGAATTCAATTCAAACTGTACCTCCGCAAGTGCTCGAAAATTTTCCTTAAATCGTCCAAGTGCTCTGAACTCTTTCGAGACTTGATGATGATGCCATCCACATACACTTCGATCTCCTTATGAATCATGTCGTGAAAAAGGGTCGTCATGGCCCTCATGCAGGTGGCACCGGCGTTCTTGAGACCGAATGGCATGACTCGATAGCGGTAAACTCCCCAAGGTGTGGTGAAGGCTATCTTTTTTGCATCTTCCTTATCAATCAAGATTTGGTGGTACCCAGTGAAACAATCCACAAATGACTGCAGTTCATGCTTCGTGCTGTTGTCGATGAGGATGTGGATATTTGGTAAAGGGAAGTAGTCCACGCATATCCTGATCTTTCCGTTTTTCTTGGGTACTGGATGATATTTGCTAACCAGCTGGGATTATTGGTGAACCTTACCACATTTGCCTCTGTCTTCTTGGTTACTTCTTCCTTTATCTCAAACTCAAATCAGGCTTAAATTTACTAGGTTTTGGCTTGACCAGCGGTCTGGTAGGATCGGTGGGCAGTCGATGCGAGACAATGTCAGTACTTAATCCCGGCATGTCATTATATGACACTGCGAATACATCAATGTATTGTCGGAGGAGCTCAACCAGTTTTTCCTTCTGCTCGGCTTCTACATGAGTGCTGATTCTGGTATATTTCACATCTTCTACTCAGTACCAAAGTGGCTTGAAGGTTACCACGGAAGGTCTTCAAAACCACGGGTAATAAGTTGATGTTGATCTGACCCCTACTTTGCGGGAAGACAAACAATCCCAACAATGCCATGAGAAAATGATAGGCCTGAGACTCTCCCATGTTGCTTGACCACACCGAAACTATCCCGAATATCACTCATAGCTTTTGCGATGTCCAAATCTATCGAACAACTAATCTAGGCTCACCCATCCATCCTCAATATTTCTTAGACCTCGACTGTTAGCCAAACCCAAAGCATCCAAGAACCTGTAACCGGGCATAGTAGCTGGTGGTATTGGCTTCCTTCCTATGAACGGCAGCTCCATGCAACTAGTAACTTCTTCCATTGTCGGTACTAACTCACGGTCGGCAAACTTGAACACCATCTTAGCTGGATCCCAGAAATCTATCAGCAGGCGAGTGAGCACCCTATCTGCTCGGATGTTTAGCAAAGCGGTCAGTACCCCTAGGTGTGTCCGAATCTCATCTTCGTGTTCCCGACGAATGTTCTTCCACCACTGCATCAACTTGTGTGGCGCTCCCATCACCATGCTAATCTCGCTGATGTTTTGGTTGATTTCCATTTTTTAAAGTGGGTAAAGAAAGGATTTGGTAAGTGTTTTCTTCGGATCTTTAAGTGTGTCGTCAGGTTTGTTCATCTTCCGATAGAAGTCATGTCGTTAGGAGCATGAACCGTTGACATTAAGGTGGATTTCCTAATTGTGAGTCGATGCTAGGGACCGACTCACCTAAGGTTTATGAAATATGACCTATTTTTGCTAGAGTAGAGTGTTTCCTACTTTTGAATTGGACTGAAGACTGCGAGCATATGTCAATTGACCTAACAAAACCATTCTCTGAAACTAGAGAGTTTTGAAAAGAAGTTTGGAGGGGTGTAAAAGAAAATCCTCACGTGCCATTGTGTGTGATAGTGTACGGCCAAGACTAGATTGGTCTGCTAACGGGTGAGATTATGGATAAGAGTTCTTGTTCTTCTAAGGGGAAGGTGTTAGGCACCCCTTAAAATACACTTGAGGTAGCTCCATAGGACTTAGACTAGATTTGGACAATTGTTTGTACTAAACTTTAACTAGAGTAGCTTACCATATATTAGGACATAATATCTATAAGGGAAAAGTATGGTTCAAAGAGGGTGGATTTTGAGGAAGAGTTTTAGGAAAATAACGGTAGTATACATAAACTTGAAAAAGACTAAGAAAAATGAAGCATTTGTCATGAAAGTGTTCAAAAGAATCTAGGTTAATGCACTTGTTTCCTAAATCACGGAAATTCATATTATTATAATGTGATGGAAGTGTATGAAAATGATCCTAAGATATACCTTGGTTTTGAAGTAGATAACTGTTTCAAAGCCTTTGTTTTAGGGTAGCAGTATCTTAATCTCTTCGAAATAGTTGATTCCTTTTTAGAAGATTTAAACTCGCCTCTCAGTTCTATTTTTCCTTTTTAAAGAGGGACTGCCACCTTCATTAAGCCTTTGGGCTTCAAAAATCTTTAAGGAAAGGTTTAGCAAGGCATAATGAATTGATAACAAGCTCGCGGTTAGTGATTATAGAATTAATTGCTAACTAATGCCTCTTTTAATCCTAGATTATAGAAATCTTGCCTAAGTTATTTTATGTGAGCTAAAAGATAAAATAGAGCATCCAATCCAATATATAGTTGTCATATACATATCTCAGAGGATTTGACTAGCCTAATTAAAAGGGTTTGAACTAGAGATAGGGAAAACCTGATTGAGCTCATATCAACTGTTTAGCATGATACCTATTTGGGCTCGAGAAAGGAAAATTGTGCAAAATCACTCTATGACCGAGAGGTATTAAGTGGTGTAACTTTATTGATTATTCTTTCCTCTTGTTTGACTAACGTGCAGGTAGATTCCACATTGGCGGTGCTACAAAAGAGGAAGAAGACTATTGCGTGGACCTTGGAGGATATTCGGGGTATAAGCCCCGCCTTTTGAATGTATAAGATCAATTTGGAGGATGGTACTAAACCATCTATCGAACATCAAAGAAGACTCAATGAGGCTATGCAAGAAGTTGTTAAGAAAGAGATTATCAAGTGGTTGGATGTCGGGGTTGTCTACCCCATCTCCGATAGTTCACGGACTTTTCTGGTTCAATGTATCCCAAAAAAGGTGGGCATGACAGTTGTCACCAATGACAAGAATGAATTGATTCCTACAAGAACTGTGACCGGTTGGAAGGTGTGTACGGATTATCGCAAGCTCAACAAAGTCACAAGGAAGGATCACTTTCCACTTCCTTTCTTAGATCAAATGCTCGATAGATTGGCCGGTCGTTCTTTCTATTGTTTTCTTGATGGGTACTCGGGCTACAGTCAAATTCTCATTGCTCCGGAAGATCAAGAGAAAAGAACCTTTACGTGTCCCTATGGTACTTTTGCTTTCAAGTGGATGCCATTTGTTTTGTGCAATGCACCGACGACTTTTCAAAGGTGTATGATGGCTATTTTCACATACATGGTGGAGGACTACCTTGGAGTTTTCATGGATGACTTCTCGGTGGTTGGGGATTCTTTTGATGATTGTCTTGCAAATTTGGACAAAGTATTGGCTAGATGTGAAGAAACCAATCTAGTACTCAATTGGGAGAAATGCTATTTCATGGTTGAGGAAGGTATTGTTCTTGGCCATAAAATATCAAGGAACGGAATTAAAGTTGCCAAGGCAAAATTGAGGTGATTTCTAAGCTTCCACTCCCAACTTCGGTGAAGGGTGTGTAGAGTTTCTTAGGCCATGTGGATTTTTACCGGTGCTTTATCAACGATTTCTCTAAAGTGGTGAACCCGTTGTGCAAGATTCTTGAGAAGGATGCCAAGTTTAATTTCAATGATGATTGCATGAGAACTTTTTAATTGTTGAAGCTCAAGTTGGCAGCTACTCCCATCATCACCGCTCCAAATAGGAGTGTGCCTTTTGAACTCATATGTGATGCAAGTGATGTAGCGGTTGGGGCTGTTTTGGGGCAACGTATCAACAAGATTTTCTATCCGATATACTATGCTAGTAATACCATGAATAGTGCCCAAGTCAACTATACTGTTACAGAGAAAGAGCTCCTTGTTATTGTGTTTGCAATTGAGAAGTTCCACCCGTTATCTTATGAGCAAAAAGGACTCCAAAGCTCAATTGATGAGATGGGTACTATTGTTACAAGAATTTGATATTCCCATCCAAGATAGGAAAGGTTGTGAAAACCAAGTGGAGAACCACATGTCTTGTTTGGAGGAGGAGGGGAGGCTGCATGATGGCCTTGAAATCAATTATCCCTTCCCCGATGAGCAACTTTTGGCAATTTCAATGAAAGAGGTACCATGGTTCACGGACGTAGCAAATTTCCTGTGTCTGGAATCATTCCGGGTGAGTTCTCTTCAAGCTAAAGGAAGAAGCTCAAAAGGGAGTGTCAAGATTATTATTGGGATGAACCATAACTTTTCTTGATTTGTACGGATGGGGTGATTAGGAGGTGTGTACCAGAAGAAGAGTAAGGTGATATTCTTGGGGCTTGTCATTCTTTGCCATATGGTGGTCATCATGGTGGAGCAAGAACGACGACCAAAGTGCTTAGTTGTGGTATCTATTGGCCTACTCTTTACAAGGATGCTAGTGAGTGGGTTAAAAGATGTGATGAATGTCAACAGGCCGGTGGAATCTCAAAGAAAAATGAAGTGCCTCTCACAACCATCTTGGAGATTGATATTTTCAATGTTTGGGGCATTGACTTCATGGGCCCTTTTGTGAGTTCTTGTGGAAATACCTACGTCTTGGTCACGGTGGATTATGTGTCCAAATGGGTTGAGGCCATCGCTTTACCCAACAATGAGGCAGAAGTGTAGTGGCCTTATTGAAGAAGAATATTTTCACAAGGTTTGTTACTCCACGTGCAATCATATGCAATGCGGGGTCACACTTTTGCAGCAAAGCTTTTGACACTTTACATAGCAAGTATGGTGTTACTGACTAAGTCATGGCTCCCTATCACCCACAAGCTAGTGGGCAAGTGGAAGTCTCCAACCGGAAGATAGAGAGTATCTTGTCTAAAACGGTGAATGCTAATCAGACGGATTGGTCCAAGAAGCTTGATGATGCATTATAGGCTTATCGGACGGCTTACAAGAGACCCATCGGAATGTCTCCATACCGGTTGGTGTTCGGAAAAAGTTTGTCATCTTCCGGTGGAACTAGAGCACAAGGCATTGTGGGCTCTAAAGAAGTTGAATCTTGATTGGGATGTAGCCGCTAACTTGAGGGTTGCACATTTGAATGAATTGGATGAGTTCCGGTACCATGCTTATGCAAGTTCATCCTTGTACAAAGAAAAGATGAAATATCTTCATGACCAATATATTTGGAACAAAGAGTTCAATATGGGCAATCTTGTATTGTTGTTTCACTCAAGGTTGAGAATGTTTCCAAGGAAGCTAAAATCCAATTGGAGTAGTCCATTTGAAATTGTTGGTGTGACAACTTTTGGTGGATTAGACTTGAAGAACAAAAACAATGAAGTATTCCGAGTCAATGGTCACCAGGTGAAGCAGTACTTGCACAAATTTGGAGATAGCCATGTGGTGGCAGTCATTCACTTCACTTGAGTGTATTTTGCATCGCGCCACGACGTTAAATCACGCGCTTCTTGGGAGGAAACCCATGTTCTTTTCCTTTTTCTTTTGTAGTTAGGTGTTATTTGTGTTCTAACTTGATTTAAAGTGTGCTACAAGGATGAGTTTGACTTGCAAGAAAGGTGGAGAAAAATATGGCTAAGTGTTCAAATGATTTGCGGACCGCACTTTATTTATGTGGACCGCACAATTATGGGTGCCACAGCAAAAAAGAACTCGTGGTCATACATTTCTCATGCAGACCGCACAATTAGAATATTGAAAAGAATCAAAATCTTAACTCTATGAAATTTGAGCTTTTAAGTGCGGAGATTGGTCTGCGATCGCACGTGAAATCTGCGGCAACACCTGAAAATGTGCGGACCGCACATTGAGATCAGATACATTCGACCCAGGTGACAGAGTGCGGACCGGACATGAAAATGTGCTGCCGCACTCGACTCTTTTCCCCTTTCAGTCGCTTAGTATAAGTAGGAGAAATAGATCATTTTACACTTTTCACTTTCTTAACAAAAACTATTGCTCTGTTGATTTTCTTGAGAGATTTTCACTGTCCCCACACACAACCACCTGTGATTATTCACCCATCGCACTTAATCTATCTGGTATGCTTCAATTCCTACAAAATTTTTGTGTTTAGTTTAATTTTTTTAGTTTTTTTAAGGCTATCTTTTATTAGATTTTTTCCATGTGTACATGTGGGGTAGATCTGAACTGGCTAATCATAATACATGCTCTAATGGGATTGGGTTAGTGAGATTCCATGTTTTTACCATGTTGCCATGTCTATTTGTGCAAGAAATTGAAAAATCTAATTAGAGAAAAATGTGATAGTACGTTATTTTGAAATCTGCGGTCTCACTTGAATTTGTGCGATCCGTAGATTAGGAGATCTCGGCAACTTAGTGATGTAGGTGATCTGCAGCCGCAATTTCAAATGTGCGGACTGCAGATTTCTCTTGCAGTCGCAAAACGGCCATCGCACTATCTTCAGAGTGGATCTCGAGCCTCTGAACTTTGAAAGTCTAATGTGCATCTGCACTTGCAATTGTTCGGGCTGCACTTCTATTCTGTAGCTGCACATCCAAATTTTGCGGACCACAAAACCCAATACCCGCAAACATGTGTTTTAATCATAACCCTACTGTGTCCCCATGTTCTTCCCTTGCCTATATAAGTCCTGAATGTGCTGAATGATGACTTACAACTAACAATCTTCTTTGCTTTGATAAATACAATGGTTCATTCGTGTGGTTAGGCGACACTACAAAGGGAAGAGGTGAATCTTCTAGGGGTCGAGGTAGAGTTACCTTGCCCCTTGGCCAGCCTAAGACCATAAAAAAAGAAAGTGTAATGACCCAGCCGGTCGTTTTGAGTGTTGTAGCACTGTTCCCCTCATTTAATGCTCATTTTATGCTTATTAGTTGCTATGTGACTTGCCGAGGGTAGTTGGTTTGGTTCCGGGGATGTTTCGGAATGACTTAAGGCACTTAGTCCCAAGGTTGGAAGCTTATGTTGAAAAGGTTGGCCGGATGTTGACTTATGTGTAAACCACTCCGGAAATGGAGTTTCTACTGTTCTAATAGCTCCATAGGGTGATTTTGGACTTAGGAGTGTCTCCAGATAGTAATTTGGAGGTCCATAGTTGAATTAGGCTTAAAATGGCAAAAGTTAAAAATTAAGAAGTTTGATCGCGAGGTGTGTTGAAATGATCCGCAGAAGCGAAAGCAACTGGGCAGAATGTTAAATTTGGGGGTTTCGTGATTTTTCTCATTTTTGGACTTTGCAAACTCAGTCTAAGGCGGTTTTTGAGGGGATTTTCAAGGTGTTTCTTGAGGTAAGTCACTTGTGATCATTTTTTCAATAATCTTGTTTCCCCATTGATTTTCCCACCTAGTTGTGTGTTTTTTAGGTGGAATTTGGGAGTTTGAGGCTAGGGATTTGGAGAGTTTAATTTGGGGATATGAGATTTGGTATTGGAATTAGCTAAATTTGGTATGGTTAGACTCATGGTTGAATGGGCTTCCAGGTTTTGTGAATTTTATTGAATCCGAGACGTGGGCCGGTGGGTTGACTCTTGAATTGAATTTTTGACTTTTGATTTATAATTAAGTATTTTTCTTATGGAATTGATTCCTTTAGCTCGTGTTGATCGTATCGAATTTGCTTGTGGCTAGATTCGAGGCATTCGGAGGCCGATTCGCGAGGCAAGGGCATATTGGAGTAGGGATTTGCACAGTTTGAGGTAATTAACACTTCTAAACTTGGTTCTAAGGGTATGAACCCCCGAATTTCATGTTATGTGATTGGTGTTGAGGTGACGCACATGCTAGGTGACGGGCGTGTGGGCGTGCACTGTAGGAATTTTGACTTGGTCAATTCCATGGAACTGTATAGTTGAATAATCTTGTTGTTACCCGTATTTTCATCGAGTTTTAGAGAAGTTGAGCCGCCAGCTATGTTAAAGTTCATGCTTATGCTATGTGTTGGTATTGTTGAGAACCACAGAGGTCGTGTTACATGTTAAATTATTTGTTTAATTTTCCAATTTGTCTAAGTCACAACTATTATTTGCATATTATGTCCCAGTCTCAGTTGTCCTTTATTGATATATTATATCATCATTGTGTGGGCTCATTATAAATCTTGTGAGCCCGAGAGACTAGAGAGATTGATGACTGAGTGAAGCCGGGGGCCTGATTGTCAGGATATTCATGGGATCGGGTTGCACGCCGTAGCATGTTTATTTGACTCATGCCATGATTAGCTTATTATAGAGCTTGGGCTGCAATTTCTCCTCTGAAATCTGCACATCCACAGTGGATGCAGGTACCTATTGAGTGCGAGTGCGAGTGCCGAGCGCGGGTGCCGAGCGATTGGGAGGATTGAGTGGTTGTGAGGAATGAGTGACTGTGAGGATGGAGTGAATGGGAGGACTAAGTGACTGATACTCTGAGAGTATACATATGATTTCATTACTATTTTTTTTTTGTATTTCAGTTGGCATGTATAATTGTCATTTAGATACCAAGGAGTACCATATCTTTTTTCAATTGAACTCGACATGATTTACTTGATTGGGCTTTGACAGTTTAATATGGGAGCATGGCCACATTTCTGTACTGTAATTTTGTATTCGAACTGTACCTGTGAAGCTCGTCACTGCGTTCAGCCCAATAGTTAGACTTGTTACTTACTGAGTTGGTTGTACTCACGCTACACCTGCACTTCGTATGCAGATCAAGGAATTTCTAGACACCGTGGTTGCTAATTTTCAGAGTTTACCGGCATTCAGAGATTTTGTAGGTTGTTGCCCTGGCGTCCGCAGACCTTGACTCTCCTCCCCTATCCCTTAGTCTTATTTGTTCAGTTTCAATTTTCTTAGACAGTATTTCGGACTTGTATTGTATAGATGCTCATGTACTCAGTGACACCTTCGTATTAGGAACTTCCGTTTTGAGTTATGGTATTTAATCCAGATTATGATAGTTTTACTTCTTCAAGCTTGTTTAATATATTTTAAATTTGAAAGTGTTGGAAATGTTTGAGTTGTCGGCTTTCCTAGTACCACGATAGGCACCATCACGACAAGTTGAGTTTTGAATTATGACAAGTTGGTAGCAGAGCCTATGTTGCATAGATCTCACGAGTCATGAGCAGGTTTGGTAGAGTCTTGTGGATCTGTACTGAGATGTCTGTACTTATCTTCGAGAGGCTGCCAAACCTTTAGGAAAACTTCACATTCTTGTATTCCTGTCGTGCGAATTTGTTGATTCCGGGAACTAGACTTCTGTTATTCTATTCTCTCATAGATGGTTAGGACACGTGCTACCGGACCAGATGGGTAGCCACCAATATGAGATGAGATTTTCGGAGTTATCTTGTCACGCAATTTGGTTGGTTCCCATTGAGAGGGAGAGGATTAGGAGGTTCATTGATGGCCTCCGCTATCAGTTGCGTTTTGTTATGACTTGGGAGAGTGTATCTGGTGCTCTGTTTGACGAAGTGATTGATATTGCTTGGCTATTAGAGATGGTCCATAGTTAGGAGCGTGAGGAGAGCGCCAAGAGGCCTAGTGGTTCGAGTGGTTTCAGTGGTGTTCCTTCTAGGGGTCAGTTCTACCACATAAAGGGTCGTCTTTGTAGTCCTACTCAGATGGCTCGTCCAGTTCATCGTGATGAATCATCCATCCATGGTTCATACAGTGCTCGTCCGGGTCAGTCATCTATCAATGCTCCCCCAGCTTAGAGTTCGTCCCATGCTCCATCGGTTCAGGGTTCATCTGTACCAGGTCCTTCTAGTAGTCACTCTGGTACTCGAGACCCGATTCAGTCCCCACCACCACTACCAGGGATTTACTTCAAGTACAGGGAGTTTGGGCATATATGAAGACAGTGTCCTCGTCGTCCTGGAGATCCAGTTCTACAGAGGAGTCAGGCCACAACTTTAATGACAGTTACTTCACCACCCACCCAGCCAACTCGGAGTGGGGCCTAGGTAGCTAGAAGTCGCCCTAGAGGGGAAGGCTGATCAGGTGGTGGTCATGCCCGGTTCTATGTTATTCCTACTATACCAGATGATGTTGCTTCAGACAAAGTGATCACAGGTATAGTCTAAGCATGCCACAGGGATGATTATATATTATTTGACCCTGGTTCCACTTATTCGTATGTATCATCATATTTTGCTCGTTATCTCGATATGCCCCATGAGTTCTTAGTTTATTCTATTTATGTCTCTACACCGGTGGGCGATACTATTGTTATGGACCGTGTATATTGGTTGTGTGTGGTAACTATTGGGGGATTGGAGACTAGAGCTATTTTGTTATTCTTTAGTATGGTCGATTTTGACGTGATCTTGGATATGGATTGGTTATCTCCATGTCATGCTATTCTGGATTATCACGCTAAGACCGGGATGTTGGCGATGCCGGGCTTGCCAAGGATCAAGTGGAGAGGTTCTCTAGATTATGTTCCCAGCAAGGTGATTTCATATTTGAAGGCCCAACAGATTGTTGGGAAGGGATGTTTGTCGTATCTAGCCTTTGTGAGGGATGTTGGTGCTAATACCCCTACTATTGATTCTATTCCGGTGATGCGAGGCTTTTTGAATATGCTTCTTGTAGACCTGCCGGCCATGCCACCCGATAGGGATATTGACTTTGGCATTCACTTGGTGCCCGACACTCAGTCTATTTATATTCATCCTTATCACATGGCACCAGCTGAGTTGAAAGAATTGAAAGAGCAGCTTCAGAAACTTCCTGGTACAGGGTTTATTAGGTCTAGTGTGTCACCTTGGGGTGCACCGATTATGTTTTTGAAGAAGAAGGATGGTACTATGCATATGTGCATCGACTATAGATAGTTGAACAAAGTTACAATCAAGAACACGTATCCTTTGTCGCATATTGATGATCGCTTTCACCAGCTTCAGGGAGCGAAGGTGTTCTCTAAGATTGATTTGAGGTCTGGATATCACCAGTTGAAGATTGGGGACCCGGATATTCTAAAGACAGCATTCAGGGCCCGTTATGGTCACTATGAGTTCCTTGTAATGTCTTTTGGGCTGACCAACGCTGCAATAGAATTTATGCATTTGATGAATAATATATTTCAGCCTTTTCTCGACTCGTTTTTCATAGTATTCATTGATGATATCCTAGTGTACTCACGTAGCCAGGATGAGCATGCCCAGTATTTGAGGATTGTACTACAGCAGCTAAGGGAGGAGAAGCTTCATGCCAAGTTCTCCAAGTATGAGTTTTGGCTTATTTCGGTAGCTTTCTTGGGGCACGTGGTGTCCAGTAAGGGGATTAAGGTGGATCCAAAGAAGATAAAAGCAGTTCAGAGTTGGCCCAAGCCATCCTCACCTACTGAAATTCGGAGCTTTCTCGGCTTGGCCGATTATTATCGTCACTTCGTGGAGGGTTTCTCGTCTATTATAGCGCCTTTGACCAAATTGACCCAGAAGGGTGCCCCATTTAGGTGGTCGGATGAGTGTTAGGAGATCTTTCAAATGCTTAAGACTGCCTTGACCATAGCTCCGATTCTAGTTTTGACTTCAGCTTCTGGCTCTTATACAGTGTATTGTGATGCTTCTCGGATCGACATCGGGTGTGTCTTGATGCAAGAGGGTAGAGTGATTGCTTATGCTTCACGCCAGTTGAAACCTCATGAGAAGAACTACCATGTCCATGATTTGGAGTTGGCTGTCATCATTTATGCATTGAAGATTTGGAGGCATTATCTCTACAGTGTGTCTTGTGAGGTATTTACGAATCATCGGAGTCTCCAGTACTTGTCCAAATAAAAGGATCTAAATTTGAGACAGTGGAGATGGTTGCCGCTGCTAAGAGACTATGATATCACCATTTTGTATCATCCTGGGAAGGCTAATGTGGTGGTTGATGCCTTGAGTAGAAAGGCAGTGAGTATGGACAGCCTTGCAGTTATTCCTGTTGGAGAGAGACCGCTTGCAGTTGTTGTTCAGGCCTTGGCCAACCAGTTCATGAGATTTGATGTTTCAAAGCCCAGCCGGGTTCTAACTTGTGTGGTTTCTCGGTCTTCCTTATATGATCGCATCAGAGAGCGCCAGTATGATGATCCCCATTTGCTTATCCTTAAGGACACGGTTTAGCACAGTGATGCCAAGGATGTGACTATTGGGGATGATGAGGTGTTGAGGATGCAGGGTTAGATTTGTGTTCCTAATATAGATGGGATACGTGAGTTGATTATTAAGGAGGCCCACAGTTCGCGGTATTACATTCACCTAGGTGCCTGAAGATGTACCAGGATTTGAGACAGCACTATTGGTGGAGGAGGATGAAGAAGGATATAGTGGGGTTTGTAGCTCGGTGTCAGCAGGTGAAGTATGAGCATCAGAAACCGGGCGGATTGTTTCAGAGGCTTGAGATTCCGGAATGGAAATAGGAGTGTATCACTATGGATTTTGTAGTTGGGCTCCCACGGACTTCGAGGTAGTTTGATGCTATTTGGGTGATTGTAGATTGGTTGGCCAAGTCCGCGTACTTCATCTAGTTGGGATGTTACATTTCGCGTTTTCGTACGTTAAAGTTTCGTCGTAAGTTGATCAACATAAGCTTGGGTAAATACCTATTTTGAGGATATAGGTATTTATGTTATTTATAACAGGTGATAAGTAAGTGTCGTAAAGGTTAGAGGGTAAACAAATCGAAGAAAATGAGTTTCGTTGAAGTTTGGCAATTTGGGATAAAATATGGTCCAAGCTACAATACCCCATATTTATGGACTAGTGCCATACAATGTACCACATGACCATGATAGTAAGGTGTATAAAGTATGTTCAAGGTGATCAGTATTTTAAGTAATTTAAGATAATTCCTAATTATGTTGGTAATGGGTTGATTATTGATTTTAGTGGGAAGTTAACTAATTAATTAGAAATTGGTGGATAAGTATTTGGTAGAAACTTCATCCCCACGTGGCAGCAAGTAGGTTATATTTGCTAAGACCTAATAGTGACTCTTTGGCATATGTGGCTAGGTGGCTTATTTAGGGGACTCTTTGCAAGTAATCCATAAAAAGTGGGGCCCACAACCCACTTTGTTAAAGAAATTTTCCTACATCATTAAAGTGTGATGTCCATATTTGCTAAGTAATGGATGCGAAAGCCACAAAAGAATTCATATGACCCATACAATGCTATAAGCAGTGTGACAATTTCTGAGGGAGCACGGTATAACCTTTTTCAAGGATATCACACGGATTTTTCCCTATCTTGAACCCGCCGTTACGTATTTTGTAGCGATTGACGTGTGTAAGAAGAATTATCATGAGAATCGGCTCAGGTATGTTAAGCATATCCCTTATCTCATTTTTGCATGATCTATATGATACAAATGAAACGAGCAAATGCACAACTTTCATAAATGCCTTTATTCATAGAAGCACTAGGGGTGCCTATGTTGTTGATTCCTCATGTGTCTTATTATTATATCGTCTGTTCATGGGTTTTAGAAAATACGTAAGTTGATAAAGTTATTTCGTGATATTACCCGGAGGCATATTGATCGTATGGAATCCCGAGAGATAATATTGACTTCATTATGCATTGCATTCATTTATACATGTACATTGACCCATGACCAGATGGCGTTATGTATGCGTATATATATGTATATGGGGTATGGAGAAAGGTTATGGCGTTATGTACGCACCACCACCTGATCAGTTGGTATACGTTGATGATTTCGCCCACTTTGGCCGATATGATATCATGGGATGCCCTCAGAGGCTTGGTGACGTTATGTACGCATATACCTATACATGATATGACATTTGTACGCATGTGCATGACATTATAAATGTTTCATGATTTACATAACTATTCATACTTACAGGTTGAGTCCTTTATTCCATATTTCTTTTATGTCTTCTATGTACTGATTTTCATGCCTTACATACTTGGTACATTATTCGTACTGACGCCCCTATTTCTTGGGGCCTACGTTTCATGCCCGCAGGTGCAGGTAGACAAGCTGACGGTCCCCCTTCTTAGGATCCTTGCTCAGCGAGAGTTTGTGTGCTCCATTTGATCCGGAGGTGCTTTTGGGTTTTGGTACGATATCTTTGTATACATATATGGGTATGACGGGGCACAGTCCCATCCTTTATACGGTTGTACACTCTATTAGAGGTCTGTAGATAGTCATGCATAGTCGGATAGTATGTGGCCTTGTTGGATCGCCCTACCGTATTCCGTATATATATGTACATATGTCTTTTGGGCACGTTTTCTTGCATATGTTATTCGCACAATTCAGTAGTTTTACTGCCAGATGTTACGCATTTGTTGCACTTATTTCATAGACGTATGCTTTGGGGTGTTCGACAGGTAGGCTCAGGCACACGTCATGGCCCATTGGTTTGCGTCGTGACAATAGTGGTATCAGAGCAGTTCTGTCCTAGGGTTGTCTACAGAGCATGTCTAGTAGAGTCTTGTTTATGAGTGTGTTGTGCACCACATTTATAAACAAGAGGCTATATGACATACAGGATGTTATCTGCCCTTCTTGTCTTAGATCGTGCGATATAAGAATTCATGTTCCTAACAATGTGTTATGTTTTCAGCGATATCTAAGAAGGCTACAGCTGCCCACAAGGGCAAGTTCGTGGCTGATGAGACTATTAGTCGAGTGCCATGAGTTACCAGGGATCGGGGATAGTCTCATAGTGAGATTCCGTCTCAGACTTTACATACACAGTCCTCTCCAGAGGAGCTCCAAGGGGCACAAGCTCCAGCGCCTGCCCCTGTACACCCAGCGCCTCAACCAGATGCATTGGGTCAGGAGATGAGAGATGTTATTCTGCTACTGACTCGATTAGTAGCCGCACAATCTCGGCGTCAGAAGGTAGGTATTGGTTATGCAGACAGGGTCATCAATGCGAGGGTTTGTGATTTCATTAATTTGGACCCTCCGGTATTCACTGGAGCAGATCCAAATGAGGACCCTCAGGTATTTATCGATAGGATGCAGAGGACTTTAAGGGTAATGAAGGCGACTACGACTGAGTCAGTTGAGCTAGCTTCCTATATACTTCAGGATGTTGCAGTTAATTGGTACGAGTCTTGGGAGTTGTCCAGAGGTGAGGATGCCCCTCCAACGGTATGGTAAGAGTTTACGGAGGCTTTTCTTCGTCATTATCTACCACCAGAGCTTAGACGGGCCAGAGTTGATAGGTTCTTGACCCTTTGGCAGGGTAATATGAGTGTTCGGGAGTATAGCCTTCAGTTTGATTCTTTGGCTAGGTATGCTCCTACTATTGTAGCTAAGATAGAGGATCGGGTTCACCGATTCGTGATGGGGTGGGAGTCGCACCTGCTTAACGACTGTATGCCGATCTCACTTTAGCCAGGCATGGATATTTCTCGTATGCAGGCATACATACGCTCAGGGTGTAGAGGAGCATAAGTAGAAGCAGAGGGATGATCATGAGCATGATAGGGGCCAGAGTAAGAGAGCGAGATCTTCGGGTCCTTTTGATGAGTTTTGAGGTTGTTAGAGACAACAATACCCGAAGAATCCAGCCCAGCCCTCGGTTAGTGCACCCCCTCAGTTTGCCGGTAGGGGATTTGATCGTTTCATACATTTAAGGCCCAGTCAGAATTCTAAGGCCTCTAATTCTCAGTATAGGGGTAAGTCAAATTAGATGAGGCCGCCCTTGCCACGATATGCTCAGTATGGTAAGCAGCATACGGGCAGTGCCTTACGGGGTTGGGTGTTTGTTATACTTGTGGTTATCCAGGCCACATTATGAGAGATTGTCTGACAAGAGGTGATGCAAGCATAGTTCAGCCAGCAGGATCTGTTGCTGGTTCATCATCATCAGTATTGCCCCCTTGGCAAGGTTCACAAGCACCAATAGGTTGTGGTAGAGGCAGAGGTAGAGCATCTAGCTCGAGCAGTCCTCAAAACCGCATTTATGCATTAGCAGGTCGATAAGATCAGGAGTCGTCACCTGATGTTGTTGCAGGTATATTATCAGTCTCCTCATATGATAAGGTTCCACCTTATCGTATATCACTTTGTTGGTCGCTAGTAAGTTTGGGATGGAACCTGAGTTGATTAAACCTTTTGAGGTGTCCACACCTATTGGGGATCCAGTGATAGCTAGACGGATATATAGAGACTGTATAGTAGCAGTTCATAGTCGGTCTACAGTAGCAGACCTGATTGAGTTAGATATGGTAGAATTTGATATTATAATGGGTATGGATTAGTTGCCTTCTTGTTATGCTAATGTTGATTATAGACCAAAGATGGTTCGGTTCCAATTTCAGGGGAGCCTATTTTGGAGTGGAAAGGTAATACGGCATCGCCGAGAGGTAGGCTTATTTCCTATCTCAGGGCAAGGAAGATGATCAGAAATGGCTATATTTATCACTTAGTTCGGGTACAGGATGTGAAAGTAGAGTCACCAACCGTTCAGTCTATCCCTGTAGTTAATGGGTTTCCCGATGTTTTTTTCGATGAGCTTCCGGGTCTTCCGCCAGAGCGAGAGATTGAGTTTGCTATTGACATATTACCAGATACTCAGCCAATATCTATTCCTCCTTATTGAATGGCACCTGCAGAGCTGAGAGAGTTGAAATAACAACTAAGGGATTTGCTTGAAAAAGGCTTTATCAGACTAGTACATCATCGTGGGGAGAACCTATATTATTTGTGAGGAAGAAAGATAGTTCCTTGCGGATGTGTATTGATTACAGATAGTTGAATAAGGTGACAATCAAGAATAAGTACGCGCTCCTGAGGATTGATGATTTATTTGATCAGTTGCAGGGTGCCAAGTGTTTCTTGAAGATAGACTTGATATCTGGGTACCATCACGTAAGGATCAGGGAGAAAGATATTCTGAAGACAACATTCTGGACTAGATACAGGCACTTTGAGTTTCGTGTTATGTCATTCGGTTTGACCAATGCCCCAGCAGTATTCGTGGACTTGATGAACCATGTGTTCAGAACCTTTTCTAGATCTGTTAGTGATTGTATTTATCGATGATATATTGGTTTATTCCCGTTCAGAGGCTGAGCATGCAGATCATTTGCGTACGATGCTCAGATTTCTACAAAAAAAGTTGTACGCAAAACTCTCTAAATGTGAATTCTGGTTGAATTCTGTTGCTTTCCTTGGGCATATTATTTCAAATGAGGGTATCCGAGTGGATAACAAAAAGATTGAGGCAGTAAAGACTTGGCCTAGACCCATGACACTGATGGAGGTTCATAGCTTCCTCGGTTTGGTAAGTTATTATAGGAGATTCATAGAGGAATTTTCTTCTCTTTCAGCACCATTGAAAAAGTTGACTCGGAAGGGAGCTAAGTTTCAATGGACTGATGCTTGCGAGCAGAGTTTTCAGGCATTGAAGGACAAATTAACTTCAGCACCGGTTCTAACACTCCTAGAGGGAACCGATGGTTCTGTTATCTATTATGACACTTCGATGTTAATTGGGTTGTGTACTAATGCATCAGGGTAAGGTTGTAGCTTATGCTTCTAGACAACTAAGAAAGCACGAGAAGAATTACCCGACCCACGATTTAGAGTTAGCCGCGGTGATTCATGCACTAAAGATGTGGAGGCACTATTTGTATGGCATTCATGTTGATATCTATATGGATCATAAGATCCTTCAATATATCTTCAAGCAAAAAGAATTGAATTTACACCAAACAGAAGGATATAGCGGAGTTTGTTGCTCAGTGCCCTAACTGTCAGCAGGTTAAGATTGAGCATCAAAAATCCGGTGGATTATTGCAGGCTATAGAGATTCCGACTTGGATGTGGGAAGTAATTAATATAGATTTCATCATAGGCTTATTTCGTACCTAGCGTAAGTTCGATTGTATAAAGGTGATAGTTGATAGACTTACAAAATCAGCCCATTTTTTGCCTGTTAGGACTACATATTCAGCAGAGGATTATGCAAGCTTTACATTAAGGACATAGGACGACTTCATGGTGTCCATATATCTATTATCTCGGATAGAGGTGCTCAGTTTACTGCTAAGAGGTCCTTCGAAAAAAGATTGGGGACTCAGGTAAATCTAAGTACAGCATTTCATCCCCAAACAGACGGACATGCTGAGCGTACTATTCAGACACTTGAGGATATGTTACGGGCTTATGTGATAAACTTCAAGGGTAGCTGGGATGATCATCTGCCCCTTGTTGAGTTCGCGTATAATAATAGCTATCATTCCAGTATTCAGATGGCTCCATACGAAGCTCTTTACGGATAGAAGTGCAGGTCACCTATCGGATGGTTCGATGTTGGGGAAACTAAGTTAGTAGGACCAGAGTTGGTACAATAGGCAATCAAGAAGATTAAGCTTATACAGGAAAGGCTATTAGCAGCTCAAAGCCGTCAGAAGTCTTATGCGGATAATCGATGACGAGACTTGGAGTTTCAGGTTGACAATTGGGTATTCCTAAAGGTATCACCGATGAAAGGTGCTATGAGGTTGGTAAGAAAGGAAAACTTAACCCTCGGTACATTGGACCATATAAGATCACATGCAAGGTAGGCCAGGTAGCATATGAGTTAGACTCGCCTTCTGACTTGGAGTCTGTACATCCAGTCTTTCATGTGTCGATACTTCGTAAGTGTATCAGAGATCCTTCTAGAGTCGTGTCAATTGGTGATGTTCAGGTCACAGAGTAATTTTCATATGAGGAAGCTCCCATTGCTATACTAGATAGACAGGTTCAGAGATTGAGAACTAAGGACGTAGCTTCGGTTAAAGTACTTTGGAGAAACAATAATGTGGAAGAAATGACTTGAGAAGCTGAAAAAAAACATGAAGTCTAGGTATCCTCACTTGTTTCCTCTTCTAGAGGAGGATCAGACTGAGACATCACAGGCTTAAGGAGTGTGTATGGACTCTTGTGTTAGTTGCTGTCATTGGTTGTGTGAGGCCATTGTCGCTATTGATGAATATGGCCCTATACGGCCTTGTATTAGTTGGTTTGCTGCGTGGCAAGTTGGTAGTAAGTAGTTCAGTTTACAAAAGAGACTCTGGCAAAATTTTCACAAGTCTCTAAGAGTTAACATCCGAGGACGAATGTTTCGGGAGGGGGGGGGGAGGATGTTACATTTTGCGTTTTTGTATGTTAAAGTTTCATCGTATGTTGATCAACATAAGCTCGAGAATGAGATTAATTTTGAGGATATAGGTATTTATTTTATTTATGACAGGTGATAAGTAAGTTTCGTGAAGGTTAGACAGTAAACAAATCAAAGAAAATGAGTTTAATTGAAGTCTGATAATTTGGGATTAAATAAGGTCCAAGCTATAATACCCCGTATTTATGGACTAGTGCCATACAATGTACCACATGACCACTATAGTAAGGTGTATAAAGTATGTTAAAGGTGATTAGTATTTTAAGTAATTTGAGATAATTCCTAATTATATTGGTAATGGGTTAATTATTGATTTTAGTTGGAAGCTAACTAATTAATTAGAAATTGGCGGATAAGTATTTGGTGGAAACATCATCCCCACGTGGCAACAAGTGCGTTATATTTGCCAAGACCTAATAGTGACTCTTTGGCATATGTGGCTAGGTGGCTTATTTAGGGGACCCTTTGGCAACTAATCCATAAAAAGAGGGGCCCACAACCCACTTTGATAAAGAAATCTTCCTACATCATTAAAGTGTGATGTTTATATTTGCTAAGAAACGGATGGGAAAGCCACAAAAGAATTTATAAAACCCACAAAATGCTATAAGCAGCATGGAAATTTCTGAGGGAGCACGGTATAACCATTCTCAAGGATATCATATGGATTTTTCCCTATTTTGATCTCGCCGTAACGTATTTTGTAGCAATTGACGTGTGTAAGGAGAATTATCACGAGAATCAGCTCAGGTATGTTAAGGCTATCCCTTCTTTCATTTTTGTATGATCCATACGATACAAATGAAACGAGCAAACGCACAACTTTCGTAAATGCCTCTATTCATAGAAGCATTAGGGGTGTCTATGTTGTTGATTCCCCACGTGTCTTATTATTATACCGTCTGTTCATGGGTTTTAGAAAATACGTAAGTTGATCAGTTGGTATACGTTGATGATTTCGCCCACTGTGGCCGATATGATATCATGGGATGCCCTCAGAGGCCTGGTGACGTTATGTATGCATATACCTATACATTATATGACATTTGTACGCATGTGCATGACATTATAAATGTTTCATGATTTACACAACTATTCAGACTTACAGGTTGAGTCCTTTATTCTATATTTCTTTTATGTCTTCCATGTACTGATTTTCATGGCTTACATACTTGGTACATTATTCGTACTGACGCCCCTATTTCTTGGGGCCTACGTTTCATGCCCACAGGTGCAGGTAGACAAGCTGACTGTCCCCCTTCTTAGGATCCTTGCTCAGCGAGAGTTTGTGTGGTCCATTTGATCCGGAGGTGCTTTTGGGTTTTGGTATGATACGTTTGTATACATATATGGGTATGACGGGGCCCAGTCCTATCCTTTATACGGTTGTACACTCTATTAGAGGTCTGTAGATAGTCATATATAGTCGGATAGTATGTGGCCTTGTTGGATCGCCCTACCGTATTCCGTATATATATGTACATATGTCTTTTGGGCACGTTTTCTCGCATATGTTATTCGCACAATTTAGTAGTTTACTCCCAGACGTTATGCATTTCCTACACTTATTTCATAGACGTATGCTTAGGGGTGTTCGACAGGTAAGCTCGGCCACTCGTCATGGCCCATTGATATGGGTCGTGACATGGGACTACTTATTCTTCGGAACAATTGGCTAAGATCTACATCCGCGAGATTGTGCGCCTCCACGATGTGCCGGTGTCCATCATTTTAGATCGGAGAATGCAGTTTACTTCGTAGTTTTGGAGAGCAGTACAGAGCTAGGAACCTAGGTGGAGTTGAGTACAGCATTTCACCCTCAGACGTACGGATAGTGCGAGCGCACTATTCAAATATTGGAGGATATGTTACGTGCTTGTGTCATAGATTTCGAGGGTTCTTGGGATCAGTTTCTGCCGCTCGCAGAGTTCGCCCACAACAACAGCTACTAATCAAGCATTTAGATAGCTCCGGATGAGGCTTTGTATGGTGACGGTGTCGGTCTCCAGTGGGATGGTTTGAGCCAGGCGAGGCTTGGCTATTGGGTACTGACTTGGTTCAGGATACTATGGACAAGGTTAAATTGATTTAGGATCGACTTCGCACGGTGTAATCTAGACAGAAGAGTTACGCTGATCGGAAGGTTCACGATGTTGCTTACATGGTTGGGGAGAAGGTACTACTCAAGGTTTCACCCATGAAGGGTTTTATGAGGTTCGGGAAGAAGGGAAAGTTGAGCCCTCAATATATTGGGCAGTTTGAGGTGCTTCAGAGGATTGGAAAGGTGGCTTACAAGATTGCCTTGCCGCCTAGTTTGTCGAGTGTTCATCCAGTGTTTCATGTTTCTATGCTCTAGATGTATGTTGGCAATCTGTCTCATGTTTGGATTTCATCACGGTTTAGTTGGATGGTGATTTGACTTATGGTGTGGAGCCGGTGGCCATTTTGGATCGGCGGGTCAGAAAGTTGATATCAAAAGACATAGCTTCAGTGAAGGTGCAGTGGAGGGGTCAGCCAGTTGAGGAGGCTACTTGGGAGACCGAGCGGGCAATGCAGAGCCTATTTGAGACTCCAGGTACGTTTCTAGACCCATTCGAGGGCAGATGTTTGTTTAAGAGGGGGAGGATGTAATGACCCGGCCTGTCGTTTTGAGTATTGTAGACCCGTTCCTACCATTTACTGCTCATTTATGCTTATTTGGTTCTATGTGACTTGCCAGGGGTAGTGGGTTTCATTCCGAGGATGTTATGGAATGAGTTGAGATACTTAGTCTCGAGGTTGGAAACTTAGGTTGAAAAGGTTGACCGGATATTGACTTATGTATAAATGACTTTAGAATGGAGTTTCGACGGTTCTGATAGCTTCGTAGGGTGATTTTGGACTTAGGAGTGTGTCCGAATAGTAATTTGGAGGTCCGTAATTGAATTAGGCTAGAAATGGCGAAAGTTGGATATTAAGAAGTTTGACCAAGAATTGACTTTATGGTTACCAGGCTCGAATTTTGGTTCCGGGAGTTGGAGTAGGTCTGTTGTGTTATTTATGACTTGTTTGTAAAATTTGAGGTCAATCGGACTTGATTTGATAGGTTTCGGCATCGAATGTCGAAGTTAGAAGTTCAATGATTATTAGGCTTGAATCGATGCACGATTCATGGTTTTAGCGTTGTTTGATGTGATTTGTCGCTTCGAGCGAGTTCGTATAATGTTTTAGGACTTGATGGTATGTTTGGTTGAGGTCCCGAGGGCCTCGGGTGGATTCGTGGCGGTTAACGTAATAAAATATGGACTTGAAGCATTGTTGGAAATTTTGCCTTCTGGTGTGATCCCTGCGAGGGGATTTGGCCGGAGGTTCAATGATGCAGGTGCGACTGGAGAGGCGCAAAAGCGAGGTTGGCTTGAGCTGGGGAGTTTCGCAGGTACGAAGGGAATTTCCGCACCTGTAAGTGTGCAGTCGCGGAGGAAGCTTCGCAGAAGCGAAAGAGGGCCGGGAGAGGCAGGTCCGCAGGAGTGGAGGAATTCCTGCAGAAGCAAGGCTGCAAGTGCGAAGGGCCAGCGTGCAGTGTAGCTCCACAAATGCGGCGCTTGGACTTTGCAAACTCGGTCTAAGGAAAATTTTGAGGGGATTTTTGAGGGATTTCTTGAGGTAAGTCACTTGTGATCATTTTTATTTAATAATCTTGTTTCCTCATTGAATTTCCCACCTAGTTGTGTGTCTTTGAGGTGGAATTTAGGAGTTTGAGGCTAAGGATTTGGAGATTTTACTTTGGGGATTTGAGTGGTGATTTGGTATCGGAATTTGGTAAATTTGGTATGGTTAGACTCGTGGTTGAATGGGCTTCCAAATTTTGTAACTTTTATTAGATTCCGAGACGCGGGCCCGGGGGGCTACTCTTGAGTTGACATTTAGATTTTTGTTTAAGAATTTATTATTTTTCTTCTTTAATTGATTCCTTTAGCTCGTGTTGATTGTATTGAATTGGCTTGTGGCTAGATTCGAGGCATTCGGATGCTGATTCACGAGGCAAGGTCTTATTGGAGTAGTGATTTGCATGGTTTGAGGTAAGTAACACTTCTAAACTTGGTTTTGAGGGTATGAAACCCCGAATTTTGTATTATGTGATTGGTGTTGAGGTGACGCACATACTAGGTGACAGGCGTGTGGGCATGCACCATAGGAATTTTGACTTGGTCAATTCCATGGAACTGTATAGTTGAATAATCTTATTGTTACCCATATTTTCACCATGTGTTAGATTAGTTGAGCTGGCAGCTATGTTAAAAATCATGCTTAGGCTACGTGTTGGTATTGTTGAGACCCGCCGAGGTTGTGTTACATGTGGAATTGTTTGTTTAATTTGCCATTTGTACTCAGTCACAACTATTATTTGCATAGTACGTCCCAGTCTCTGTTGTTCTTTATTGATACATTACATCATCATTATTTGGGCTGATAATCATAAATCTTGTGAGCCCGAGAGAGTGGAGAGATTGATGACTGACTGAGGCCGAGGGCCTAATTGTGAGGAAATTCATAGGATCTAGTTGCATACCCCGCATGTTTATTTGACTCATACCATGATTCGCTTATTATAGCGCTTGCGCTGGAATTGTCCCTCTAGAATCTGCACATCCACAGTGGGAGCAGGTACCTATTAAGTCCGAGAGCGAGTGTCGAGCGTGAGTGCCAAGCGATTGGGAGGAGTGAGTGACTGTGACGATGGAGTGAATGGGAGGACTGAGTGACTGATACTTTGAGATTATGCATATGATTTCATTACTTTTTTTTATATTTCAGTTGGCATGTACAACCGTCATGTAGATACCGAGGTGTACCTTATCTTGTTTCAATTGAAGTTGTCAAAATTTACATGTTTGGGCTTTGACTGTTTAATTTGGGAACATGCCTATATTTCTGTGCTATAATTTTTTAATCGAACTATACCTGTGAAGCTCGTCACTGTTTTCAACCCAATAGTTAGACTTGTTACTTACTGAGGTGGTTGTACTCACGCTACACCCTGCACTTCATATGCAGATCCAGGTGTTTCTGGACATGGTGGTTGTTGATTATTAGAGTTTACCGGCATTTGGAGATTTTTGAGGTAGCTGCCCTGGCGTCTGCAGACCTTGACACTCCTTCCCTATCCCTTAGTCTTATTTATTCAGTTTCAGTTTTCTTATACAGTATTTTAGACTTGTATTGTATAGATGCTCATGTACTTTGTGACACCCTGGTTTTGGGAACTACCGTTTTGAGTTATGGTATTTAATCCAGATTATGAGAGTTTTACTTATTCAAACTTGTTTAGTATATTTTAAATTTGAAATTGTTGGAAATGTCTGAGTTGTCAGCTTTCCTAGTACCACGATAAGCCCAATCACGACAGGTTAAGTTTTGGGTCATGACAAGCTGGTATCAGAGCTAGGTTGCATAGGTCTCACAAGTCATGAGCAGATTTAGTAGAGTCTTGTGGATCGGTACAGAGATGTATGTACTTATCTTCGAGAGGCTGCCGAACCCTTAGGAAAACTTCAAATTCTTGTATACTTGTCGTGCAAATTTGTTGATTCTGTGAACTAAACTTCTGTTATTCTATTCTCTTACAGATGGTGAGGACACGTGCTACCGGACCAAACGTACAGCCACCAGTACCAACAGGGCCACGAGAGGTCGGGGTCGCTGTAGGGGCTGGGTAGGGGCAGAGGTGCAGCTCGTACAATAGCTAGAGCAGCACCTACAGATCCACCAGTTTCTCCAGCTCAGGAGCAGGTTCCAGATGTGGTTGAGCCAGTGGGGCCAGCTCAGTCAGCAGCTGTGCCCATTGTGATTCCAAGTCTTCAGGAGAGTGTATCTGGTGCTCGGTTCGACGAAGTGGTTGATATTGCTCGGCAGCTAGAGATGGTCCATAGTTAGTAGCATGAGGAGAGGGAGGCCAAGAGGCCTAGTGGTTCGGGTGGTTTCAGCGGTGTTCCTTCTGGGGGGTCAGTTCTACCACACCAAGGGTCATCCTTACAGGCCCGCTAAGATGGCTCGTCCAGTTCATCATGGTGCATCATCCAGTCATGGTTCATACAGTACTCATCCGGGTCAGTCATCTCTTAGTGCTCTCCCACCTCAGAGTTCGTCCTGTGCTCTATCGGTTCAGGGTTCATCTGAGCCAGGTCCTTCTAGCAGTCACTCTGGTACTGGGGGCTTGATTCAGTCCCTACCACCACTATCGGGGAGTTGCTTCGAGTGCAGGGAGTTTGTGCATATGTGGAGACAATGTCCTCGTCGCCCGAGAGGTCCAGTTCTGCAGAGCAGTCAAGCCACGACATCAGCACCAGTTACTTTACCACCCGCCCAGCCAGCTTGGGGTGGGGCCCAGGCAGCTTGAGGTCGCCCTAGAGTGGGAGGCCGATTAGGTGGTGGTCAGTCCCAGTTCTATGCTATATTTTCCAGACCAGATGTTGTTGCTTCAGACGCAGTAATCACAGGTATTGTCTCAGTATGCCACATGGATGCTTCTGTATTATTTGACACTGGTTCCACTTATTTGTATGTATCATCATATTTTGCTCGTTATCTTAATGTGCCCCGTGAGTCATTAGTTT
The DNA here is from genome assembly GCA_002018475.1 of Nicotiana obtusifolia. Classification (NCBI taxonomy): domain Eukaryota; kingdom Viridiplantae; phylum Streptophyta; class Magnoliopsida; order Solanales; family Solanaceae; genus Nicotiana; species Nicotiana obtusifolia. Next base: position 362,095 of record MCJB01000001.1, read on the forward strand.
CATCTGTTCATGTCTCTGTACCGGTGGGCTATACTATTATTGTCGACCGTGTATATCGGTCCTGTGTGGTGACTATTGGGGGATTGGAGACCATAGCTAATCTCTTATTGCTTAGCATGGTCGATTTCGATATGATCTTGGGTATGGATTCGTTATCTCCATGTCATGCTATTATGGATTTTCATGCTAAGACTGTGTCGTTGGCGATCCCGGGCTTTCCAAGGATCGAGTAGAGAGGTTCTCTAGATTATGTTCCCAGAAGGGTAATTTCATATTTGAAGGCCCAACAGATGGTTGGGAAGGGATTTTTGTCGTATTTGGCCTTTGTGAGGGATGTTGGTGCTGATACCTCTACTATTGATTCTGTTCCGGTGGTGCGAGACTTTCCAGATGTGTTTTCTGTAGACTTTTCGGGCATGCCACCCGACAGGGATATTGATTTTTGTATTGACTTGGTGCAGGGCTCTCAGCCCATTTCCATTCCTCCTTATCGTATGGAACCAACTGACTTTAAGGAATTGAAAGAGCAGCTACAGGAACTTCTTGATAAGGGGTTTATTAGGCCTAGTAAGTGGCCTTGGGGTGCACCGATTCATTGTGTGAAGAAGAAGGATGGTACTATGCGAATGTCCATCGACTCTAGACAGTTGAAAAAAGTTACAATCAAGAACAAGTACCCTTTGCTGCATATTGATGATCTATTTGGCAAGCTTCAGGGAGCAAGGGTGTTCTCTAAGATTGATTTGAGGTCTAGATAGATTCGGGACTCGGATATTCTAAAGGCGACATTCAGGAACCGTTATGGTTAGTATGAGTTCCTTGTGATGTCTTTTGGGCTGACCAACGCTGTACTAGCATTCATGCATTTGATGAACAGTTTATTTCAGCCTTATCTCGACTCGTTTGTCATAGTATTCCTTGATGATATCCTGGTGTACTCATGTCGCCAAAATGAGCATGCCCAGCATTTGAGGATTGTACTACAGCGGCTGAGGGAGGAGAAGCTTTATGCCAAGTTCTCCAAGTTTGAGTTTTGGCTTAGTTCGGTGGCTTTTTTGGGGCACGTGGTGTCCAGTGAGGGGATTAAGGTGGATCCAAAGAATATAGAGGCGGTTCAGAGTTGGCCCAGACCGTCCTCAGCTACTGAGATTCGGAGCTTTCTCGCCTTGGCCGATTATTATCGTCGCTTCGTGGAGGGTTTCTTATCTATTGCAGCACCTTTGACAAAATTGACCTAGAAAGGTGCTCCATTCAGGTGGTCGAATGAGTGTGAGGAGAGCTTTCAGACGTTCAAGACTGCCTTGACCACAACTCAAGTTCTAGTTTTGCCTTCAGCTTCTGGCTCTTATACAGTGTATTCTGATGCTTCTCGGATCGGTATTGGGTTGTGTCTTGATGCAGGAGGGTAGAGTGATTGCATATGCTTCACGCCAAATGAAGCCTCATGAGAAGAACTACCCTGTCCATGATTTGGAGTTGGCTACCATTATTCATGCATTGAAGATTTGGAGGCATTATCTCTACGGTGTGTCTTGTGAGGTATTTACGGATCATCGGAGTCTATTGCACTTGTTCAAACAAAAGGATCTAAATTTGAGACAGCCGAGATGGTTGGAGCTGCTAAGCGACTACGATATCACCATTCTATATCATCTCGGGAAGGCTAATATGGTGGCCGATGCCTTGAGTAGAAAGACGGTGAGTATAGGTAGCCTTGCATTCAATCCTGTTGGAGAGACCCTGCTTGCAGTTGTTGTTCAGGCCTTGGCCAAACAGTTCATGAGATTAGATGTTTCGGAGCCTAGCTAGGTTCTAGCTTGTGTGGTTTCTCGGTCTTCCTTATATGATCGCCAGTATGATGATTCCTATTTGCTTGTCCGTAAGGACATGGTTCTGCACGGTGATGCCAAGGATGTTACTATCAGGGATGATGGAGTATTGAGGATGCAGGGTCGGGTTTGAGTGCCTAAGTTAGATGGGCTATGTGAGTTGATTCTTGAGGAGGCCCACAGTTCGCGGTACTCCATTCATCCCGGTGCCGCGAAGATGTACCAAGACTTGAGGCAGCACTATTGGTGAAGGAGGATGAAGAAGGATATAGTGGGGTTTGTAGCTCGGTGCCTAAAATGTTAGCAGGTGTAGTCTGAGCATCAAAGACGGGGCAGGTTGCATCAGAGGCTTGAGATTCCAAAGTGGAAATGGGAGCATATCACTAAGGATTTTGTAGTTGGGCTCCCACAGACTTTGAGGAAGTTTGATGCTATTTGGGTGATTGTGGATCAGTTGACCAAGTCCGTACACTTCATTCCAGTTGGGACTACTTATTCTTCAGAACGGTTGGTTGAGATCTACATCCACGAGATTGTTCGCCTCCACGGTGTGCCGGTGTCCATTATTTCAGATCGGGGCACGCAGTTTGCGTCGTAATTTTGGGGAGCAGTAAAATGGGAGTTAGGCACCCAGGTAGAGTTGAGTACAACATTTCACCCTCAGACGGATGGACAGTCCGAGCGCACTATTCAAATATTGGAGAATATGATTTCAGGGGTTCTTGGGATCAGTTTTTACTGCTCGTAGAGTTTGTCTACAACAACAGCTACCAATCGAGCATTCAGATAGCTCTATATGAGGCTTTGTATGGGAGATAGTGTCGGTCTCCGGTGGGATGGTTTGAGCCAGATGAGGCTAGGCTATTGGGTACTGACTTGGTTCAGGATGCTTTGGACAAGGTTAAATTGATTAAGGATCGGCTTCGCACGGCACAGTCTGGAAAGATGAGTTACGCTGATTGGAAGGTTCGCAGTGTTGGTTACTTGGTTGGGGAGAACGTACTGCTCAATGTTTCACCCATGAAGGGTGTTATGAGGTTCGGGAAGAAGGGCAAGTTGAGCCCTCGATATATTGGGCCGTTTGAGGTGATTCAGAGGATTGAAGAGGTGGCTTACAAGCTTGCCTTGGTGCCTAGTCTGTCAAGTGTTTATCTAGTGTTTCATGTGTTCTATGCTCCGGAAGTATGTCGGTGATCCGTCTTATATTTTTGATTTTATCACGTTTCAGTTAGATGGTGATTTGAATTATGATGTGGAGCCGGTGGCCATTTTGGATCGGCAAGTCCGAAATTTGAGATCGAAAGACATAGCTTTAGTAAAAGTGCAGTGGAGGGGTCGGTTAGTTCAAAAGGCTAGTTGGGAGACTGAGCGGGCGATTTGGAGCAAATATCCACGATTATTTGAGACTCTAGGTACGTTTCTAGACCCGTTCGAGGACAAATATTTGTTTAAGAGGGGGAGTATGCAATGACTCGGCCCGTCGTTTTGAGTGTTGTAGCCCCATTGCCCCTATTTACTGTTGATATTACGACTATTAGTTGCTACATGACTTACTGGGGGTAGTTGGTTTGGTTACGAGGATGTTCCGAAATGAGTTGAGACAGTTAGTCTCAAGGTTGGAAACTTAGGTTGAAAATGTTGACCGAATGTTAACTTATGTGTAAATGTCTTTGAAATGGAGTTTCGACGGTTTCGATAGCTCTGTAGGGTATTTTTGGACATAGGAGTGTGTCCAGATAGTAATTTGGAGGTCCGTAGTTGAACTAGGCTTGAAATAGCAAAAGTTGGAAATTAAGAAGTTTGACCGAGAGTTAACTTTGGGGTTACCGAGCTTGGATTCTGGTTTCGGGTGTTAGAGTAGGTTTGTTGTGTTATTTATGACTTGTGTGCAAAATTTAAGTTCGATCGGACTTGATTTGATAGGTTTCGGTATAGAATGTCAAAGTTGGAAGTTCAAAGTTCATTAGGCTTGAATTGATGTGCGATTCACGGCTTTAGCGTTGTTTGATGTGATTTGACGCTTCAAACGAGTTTGTACGATGTTTTAGGACTTGATGGTATGTTTGGTTGAGGTTCTGAGGGCCTCGGGTGGATTCCAGATGGTTAACGTAAGAAAATTTTGACTCGAAACATTGCTAGAAATTTTGTCTTATGGTGTGATCGCACCTGCGAGGGGATTTGGCCGCAGGGGCGATGATGGAAGTGTGGTTGGAGAGGCGCAGAAGCGAGGTTGGCTTGAGCAGGGGAGTTCTGCAGGTGCGAGGGGAAGTTCCGCACCTGCGAGGGAACAGATGTGGAGAAAGCTCTTCGCAGAAGCGAAAGAGGGCCTGGTGAGCTAACTCCGCATGAGCGGAGGAATTCTGGTAGAAGTGAGGCCCGGGGTGCGGATTAGTGGCCACAGGTGCGAAGGGCCAGCGTGCAGTGTAGCTCCACAAATGCGACGCTTGGACCGCAAAAGCGGAACTGCAGGTGAGGTTAAATGATCCGCATAAGCGAAACAACTAGTAGAATGTTAAATTCGAGGGTTTCGTGATTTTTCTCATTTTGGACTTTGCAAACTCGGTCCAAGGCAATTTTTGATGGGATTTTCGAGGGGTTTCTTGAGGTAAGTCACTTGTGATCATTTTTATTCAATAATCTTGTTTGCCATTGAATTCCCTATCTAGTTGTGTATTTTTGAGGTGGAATTTGGAAGTTTGAGGCTAGGGATTTGGAGAGTTTAATTTGGGGATTTGAGTGATGATTTGGTATCAGAATTTCATAAATTTGATATGGTTAAACTCGTGGTTGAATGGGCTTCGGAATTTTGTTACTTTTACTGGATTGAGTGGATGTGAGGAATGAGTGATGTGAGGATGGAGTGAATGGGAGGACTGAGTGACTCATACTCTGAGAGTATGCATATGATTTCATTACTGTTTTTTCTTATTTTTCAGTTGGTATGTATAAATGTCATATAGATACCGAGGTGTACCATATCTTGTTTTAATTGAACTTGACATGATTTACCAGTTTGGGCTTTGACTGTTTAATTTGGGAGTATGCCTACACTTTTGTACTGTAATTTGGTAATCGAATTATACCTGTGAAGCTCGTCATTTCTTTCAGCCCAATAGTTAGACTTGTTACTTATTGAGTTGGTTGTACTCACGCTACACCCTGTACTTCGTCTGCAGATCCAGGTGTTTCTGAACATGGTAATTGCTGATTATCAGAGTTTACCGGCATTCGTAGATTTTTTTGGTAGCTGCCTTGGCGTCCGCAGGCCATGACTCTCCTCCTCTATCCCTCAGTCTTATTTATTCAGTTTTAGTTTTCTTAGACAGTATTTCAAACTTGTATTATATAGATGCTAATGTACTCAGTGACATCCTTGCTTTAGGAACTTCCGTTTTGAGTTATGGTATTTAGTCCAGATTATGAGAGTATTACTTGTTTAAGCTTGTTTAGTATATTTTAAAATTTGAAAGTATTGAAAATGTCTGAAAGTATATGAAAGCCGGTAGAATTTATCTCAAAATACAGACCACATACAGTCAGACTCAATGTCTCGTCAACATCTAAGTGACAACACACGTGATATGACAAGACATCACGATATGGCAATTCACTTAATTTGATATGATGGGACATGACGTGACATGACTAGCTTTCAATTTGACCACATATTTTTATCAAATTTTACATTTTTCTTACTAAAAATTAATTCCACATAATTTCTTTAACACATTCATTATATTAAAAAAATACATTAGGCACAACAGTTAGACCAACCCCATCGGATATTATAATCCAAAAACCCTAATATAGTTTCGTTATCTCTTCGTCTCTCATTTTAGAGAACTCACAGCAGCCGCCCGTCTCTTGGGACTCTCTCAAAAAATCTGTCCGCCACCTCCTATGGCTTTCTCTCAATTTTGAGAATTTTCAATCGTCTATTTCTCCCTTAGCTACTGACGCTGGCCGGAGTTGACCGCCGGCCGGTGATTATATACCATGGAAGTCACCTTCATTCCCCTATCTCCCTCATCTCCGTCTTAAACGCCGGCGACCCCATAAAAATCGGCAGTTTTCAGTCTGATACTTGGATATGCCATAGGCTCAGAGATCTGGCCGGATCTTTCTTTTTTATCCGACGAACCTCATTTTTCGATGGTCTTCGGCGACGAGCTGAGAGCTCTGTTGCCAGATCGCTGCTCCGATATTTTATTCATGGCTGAATGTGGTCGTTATGTTTTCTTCTTTGCTGCATTTTACTATTGTGCATCTATATGTTTGTACTGCTCTATAGCTGTTCTTATCTATTTTTCTGGCCCCGCTTTTGATTTTTTGGTTTGTTTACAGAGAAGGGTGGATGCCGCTCATCCCTTCCCCTGCCGCTTCGCCACTCATAATAATTTGTCGCCTAACTCACTGTTTGTTACAATTTTACTTGCTTCAAGTTTGGTGATGTTATTTTAGGGGGTGCTGGACTAACTCCTTAGAGGTGTTTAATGTTGTTGAGACTTTGCCTATACTATCTCTACTCATTCTTGATGCTTTGAATTGGAAAGTCACTGTTTGACTTTCATTACTTCTACGTTTTCAATTTCTTTGAGAATCCCCCATCGCCTAGTCCCATCTACTATTGCATACCAGCCGGAAATTGTTGGATGACGCCCGTTTGTTTACTGGGTATTGCTAATTCGCAGAATAGATGCTACGCCGGTTAAATGTCGCTGACTTTGACAGTGTAATAGTGAGGGTCGATGAAAATTATCTCCGAATTATTGAGGCTACGATCGTTCGGAAATGACCCTTAAACATCGGAAAAGGAAAAAAAAGAGAACACAAACCAACAACCTATAAGACGCCACACGATTGGCCACCGAAGTTGCTACTGTGATAGTTCTCGTATTTATGTCCTGGCGGATATTACAGATATCTGAGCTATCTATATTATTTTTAAATTATTTTCAAAACTATTTTTCGAAAACAAAAACAAAAAATTTCTAACAACATTTCTTAAATCATTTTTAAAACAATTTCCAGAAGAATTTCTTAAATCATTTTTCTAAAACAATTTTCAAAAAACATTTCAAATCATTTTAAAAAAAGAAAAAATCAATCATTTATAAAGGTAATTTTTAATGGAAAATTATTTTCAAAATTAGTAATATTTAATTTATTTTACTTTATATTATCTTATTAATAATTTTGCTTCTCTTTCGCGAGGTATAATCATATGAAGTCGCTTTCGAAAGATGATGCTCGGGTTGACTTGATATCCCTGTCGAAATCCTGCTCTGTCACTTTCGATTCTCGGATGTACAAAAGAATACAAGTATAGTGATATATTAGTTAGATATTGCATGATACTTGTTTCTTTGTTTTATATGTTTAGTTGCACAAATTAAGTTAGAGTAACGTACTTAGTTAATCACTTGATACATTATTAATTAATTATAATTTGCTTAGTGCTTAGGCCTTAGACATGTTCTTGTAATTAGTTTGGTTAACTTGATTCATTTGCACTTAGTTAATATAACTAATTAGCTTAACCCGAGAAAATTGAGTTTGTGAATTCTTTAATTGTGTTTAGTATAAACTTTAGTGTATTATGAATTAGCGATATCTTATAATAATACACCTGAATGAATAATTTCTTTAGCTAACAATATGATTTAAAGTAGTGATCTTAGGTGAATTTTTGGTCATAAGAGCAAATTATTTATTTCTATACATATTATTTCATTGAAAATGGCTCTGTGTTTTACTTGTATATGCTTGACAAGTCTCCCTTGACATCATTTATTCAACTAACTTCTTAAAATGAAACTTTAGTAATTCTATTGCCACATGTAAGATTTATGTGAATAATTTTTTTCTCTTGCTCCCTTATTTGTGATAAGTTTTCCTACTTTATTTGATTATTCCCTTATACTTAATTGATGACCATTTTTATTTAAAGACAATACGTTAGCTCTCATTATATGTATTCAACTAGGACTAACCTTGTATAGTTAAATCACTTAGATTCAAATTATAAGTCAAGGTTTTCACTTATACTTTCTTTTGAATCCAATTCTTCCAATTAAACTCCAAAGGAATTTTTTGTTTATTAATATTTTTGTACATTTTATTATGCATATCTTGCTATAGAAGAAATAGTTGTGCTTCTAATATTCTCTCATCACGTGACATTTACTTTGGCTAATCTTTGGTAAGAATTCTTTGTGAGGTAGTTAGTCATTTGAGAGGTTTAGGCCTTATAGTCATTTGGGCTTGGCCCAAAAGTGATATTTCAAGATCGTGTCTCTAAAGATGTCTTTGGCTACTTATTGAATGATTCATTTTTTTTAATACAAATATTTCCTTATTATATTGATATGGTAAATTTCTTTTTTCATAAATATTTTGATGCATTCTCTTATATCACATTCATCCATCAAATCAGTTATTTATTCATTAAGTCAATTCTTTCACTTTATTCATTATGCACTAAGATTATCCGAGGATGACTCTTCCTTCATTCTTTGATCAAATTCCTTGCTAACTAATCATCGATGTGCAAATACATATTCTTTCCCATTTTTTAAAAAAATCCTTTAGTATAAATTTCCTCTTGTTGTAGTCGTCCATCTAAAATTTGTTGACTCTAATTATGAGTCGTTTCTCTTCAAGTTTATTCTTATAAGTTCAAAATTTTGTTCAAACACTTTGAGTTAACGTGCATCCTTTAGGTACAATTCTTTTTTTTTTTTTTTTATAGTATTAAATTTACACTAGAATACCATTTTTTAATCCCCCTTTTATTCTTTCACATACTACATATTGGTACTTATATATATTATCAAATATTTTATTATTCTTTATCTAGAACTCACTTTACACTTAGCTTATCTTTTGGAATATGATTCTCTTGCCCACTATACATATATTTCATACGAGTTAATATATTTTAATCATTTTATTCCAAAAATACCAAAATACTTGCATACTTCATCTGCACATAATTCATTACATATTTAATATCATCATAGTTCATTCTAGTATATGCGTTGATCATTCTTTTATTCTTTGTAATAGTGAGTATTTGTTAATCTTCTTTTGAACCTTTCCTCATTTATTTGATCGAGTCTACAAGAACCACATTTTGTGGATCTTGAGGGATGCATAACACCTTCCCCTCGAGATAACTTGAACCTTTACTTAGAATCTTAATGGCTTCATAAACCATAATCTAATGTACATTATATAGTGTAGTATAGGTGTCCTTGTATATCTTAAATACTGGGTGACGACTCTAGACTTTAATTAACATTGTATAGTATTATTAGTTGTACATTGTTTTGACTTGTGCAAAATAGGGTGCAACAGGGATGAACGCTCTTCATCTCACAGCACCTCCGAGGAGTCGCAGAGTGCTAACCAGACCTCTGAGCCAGAAGCTACACCAGGCACAGAGGTACAGATTGTACAAGAGATCCCCGATGATAGTAGAGGGGGAGATGGTACATCCATGGGTGTGGAGAGATCAAAGAAGAAGGAAATATGGGAGGATAGGTTTATTAGGTTGGCTGCATTCACTGATTTTTGTATGTGGTAGCCAGTGAGATCTTTGACACTTGAGAGACAGTTCCTATTGAAGGATTTGGATAAATACAACCCGACGATCTTGAGGTAGTTCAGAGTAAGAAAGGGTTGGATGTGGTTTACTGAGAGGGTTGAGGGTGCCAAGGAGTACCTCGTCCGAGAGTTCTCCGCTAATGTTTCTCATATCAAGAAGGGGGAAGTAGGTGACCAAAGTACGCAACCTCAAGGTGAGGTTTGATCAGCATACACTAAACGCGTACTTGGGATTTGAGGACTTGGAGCCAAAGGAGTATCTGGAGAAATGTGCAATGAAGGAAGAAGTCCGACCTTGGATGACTGAGATCTTGGCACTACCAGGGCCACCACTATCATGGATTACTGCTGGGGTTCCATTCAACGAAACACATTGAGCTTTTAGGCGAAGGGGTGTCAGACCTTTGTTTGCATAAGACTTGATCCATGCTAGAATGAGAATCATCTACCTATTCCTCGGGCTGTTCTTGTGGCTTCCATCATGGCTGGATACCCAATTAATGTGGATCCGTAATGTCGGCCAATATTTATTGATGACACAGCAGGCTAGCTTGGCCTATCCTTATCCCAACACTATCACAGAGTACCTCACTAATGCAAAGGTAGAGCTGAGATCATTTGACACGAAGGTGAAGCCGAATAAACCATTTGACTGGTATTCACTGATAGATGAGACCAACTCAAAGAAGAGAGCCCAACCTTCTACCACCACAAGCCAGTCTGATGAGCCGGCAGTGGTAGTTACTGAGACAGTTGATCTTCCATCCACCTCTGCTGAGTCCTCTTCCAATGGTGTTGCTATGCCTTCGCCATCATCCTCAGATCCTACCATAGCCCCCAGGGCAGTTTTCCCTGCTCCAGCTTTGAGGCTAGTGCACACGCCTACAACTACATTATTTGCTCTCCGAGTCTCCCAATCATTGGCGAGTCTCAATAACTAGATGAAAATAACTACTTCAAAGTTGTATGACTTATCTAGTACTGTTGCTGCGCAGTCATCTACACAAGCACCACATATCTCCTCTAATCTTGATGAGAAATTGAAGAAGATTCTGGACAACCAGAAGATGATCATGGACACGGTACAACACAGGTCGGTTATTGAGGAGTTAGGAAAAGAAGTGAATAAGATGATAAAGTCCCAGACAAGCAAGAAATTAGTTGACAAGCTCCGAAAGGAGGTGATCAGACTTGCGACAGCGGGTGATCTACCTTTTGACATGCTACTTAACCCGCACCAGTCCGCCCCAGATCCATCAGCACCATCTGCACCGGTTGTACCAGCTGACCAGTCTGAGGAGCCAGACCTTACTGCAGACACTGCTGTGGCAGTGCGTGGGATGTTCACCACTCCCGCCATGCCTAGATTTGATGATGATGAGATATAGTTGGCTGACCCTAGGGGAAATGATATTGCTGGGGACACTGAGATGTCCAAGGATCCTTAGGGGGTTTTCTTCACCCTCTCTTATTTCACTCTTATTTTGTTAAGCATTGGGGATAATGATTACTATTATTCGGGAGGAGGAGAAGGGGGGGGGGGGGGGGG